>CAUYSK010000422.1:0-14864 GCA_963575035.1 Avahi laniger | reverse complement strand
CTTTATTGTTAGAGTTAGGGTTATGGTGATGGTGGTGGTGATGGTGGTGGTGGTGATGGTGGTTATGGTGATGATGGTGGTGGTGGTGATGATGGTGGTGGTGGTGATGGTGATAATGGTGATGGTGATAGTGATGGTGGTGGTGATGATGATGATGGTGGTGGTAGTGGTGATGGTGATGATGATGATGGTGATGGTGGTGATGATGGTGGTGGTTATGGTGATGGTGGTGGTGATGGTGGTTATGGTGATGATGGTGGTGGTGGTGATGATGGTGGTGGTGATGGTGATGATGGTGGTGGTGATGGTGGTGGTGGTGATGGTGGTTATGGTGATGATGGTGGTGGTGGTGATGATGGTGGTGGTGGTGATGGTGATGATGGTGATGGTGATGATGATGGTGATGATGGTGGTGGTGGTGGTGGTGATGGTGATGATGGTGATGGTGATGGCGGTGATGATGGTGGTGGTTATAGTGATGGTGGTTATGGTGATGATGGTGATGGTGGTGGTTATGGTGGTGGTGATGGTGGTGGTGGTGATGGTGATGATGTGATAATGGTGATGGTGGGGAAGGCAGCAGAGTCCGTAAGGGACTTGGCAAGTGACTGGCCCTCTTTGGGTCCAGGGTACATGCAGGGACTAATGAAGTTCCAGTGAAATTCTAAATGCTGTGTTGAAATGTGGTTGATTTGGAAAAAGAAAAGTGAAACCAGATGCCAGGAAGAGCTTAAGGAACCTTGTGGTGTGTTGAAGAAATTGACCAGCTAGAGGCCGAGAGACGAAGCCTCTCTGAGCCTCAGTTTCCTCATTAGCTGGGGAGGAAACTGCTGGACATATATTTCACATCCATCTGTGTCTTTCCGTCTTGTGTTCTACAGACTTTGGTTCAATAAATATTGAACTTGAGCCTTTGTTGTGTTGCGTAATGGGCTCTCCTGGGCTCTGGGTGCCTGACTTCCCTTCCTCATGATCCTTCTTCCAGGATCTCAGGGAGCAAGTCCTCCATTCCCCTCCTGTTCGTCCCTGGGCTCTCCCTGTCCTGGCCAGTCATCTTCCTCAGACCCTGGCACCCCATGGGCCAACGAGGAAACCTTGTGCACAGCTGGCTTGGGCTGAGCACAGACGTGGTCCCCATCTAGTGGCCAGGGACCAAGAGTGACACGTGGCACATGAGGCTGACTAGGATCAGAAGGGCCTGTGTGCAGCTGTAAGAGTCAGTGGGCAGCAAAGGGACCGAGAGAGACAGCCAGACAGCAAACATCCCTATCCAGTCTGCCCTCACTCCTAGACTCCTGCAAGATGTTCCAGAGTGGTCTTCCCTGCGGCACTGCCCTGCCCCAGCCCATCCTCCACCCTGGGCCAGATTGGCCCCTAAGAACATAGACTGGATCAAGCACCTGCTTCCAACTCTTCAACGGCTGCCATGGCTCTTAGCACAGAGCCCAAAGCCTTCATGGTGCCTCAAGTCACCTGTTGCAGCCCAGAGCCCCCTGCAGGCAGAGACAGGGGCAAGACTCGTGCACAGGGGTTTATCTGGAAAGTGATTCTGGGAGCAGGACTGAGGGACTGGAGGAGAGATGCGGGAAGGAGGGAAAGTGGATACGAGGACACGCTCTTGACTGGGTCACCCGTGGGGGCGACTGAGCCTGCCAGGACCTTCTGAGGAGCCTTCAAGGAATGTCCTCGGCATTTTCCTCTTCAGCGAGGAGAGAGGGAGGCATCTAACCACCATTCCTATCCCCCGGGGACTTGCCCTGGGGGCATTAATTCCATATACTTCCATGTCGTGGAGCATCGAGTGTCACGGCTGGAGCCCAGAGCAGGAACAAGAGACACAGGATGTGCAAAGTCATCCCAGAAACTCTCGTAAGTCCTCATAATGCGCTAAGTCCCTCTGTACGCACAATCCTGCCGACCCTCTAACTCCCCACCAGCCTGAGGCCCTGAGGCCTTCAAGTCATTCTCCTGTTTCTTCCTGAAGAAGCCAGCAGAGCCGTGGCCACCTGCTTGCTTGGTGGCCCGAGCATGTTTCACTTCTTTGTCGGTTCTTCATCAATCCTTGGATGGTTCCCATTCTTTCCCAGCTTTCACTGGGGCATCGAGTATTCCAGACGCCAACTACACTAACTCCTCTTTCCCATGACCTCTCTAGGTGGGTTTCCATCCTGCTGACTACAGTCCCTGCAATTCCACTCTAAGGCTTGTGTCAGTTGAGATTCCTTCGGTTGCCAGCAAGAGACACAGAGTCTGTCCAGTACGCAAAGAAAAGGATCTGTTGGAGGGAACTAGGACGGTCAGAGGATGGGGGAAGGGCGAAATCTACACAATTCAGGCAGGGCAGGAACCGGGGCAGGTCCAGCAGAAGGAACTTACGGTTTGCTCTTCGAGGCTGCTGCCACCAGGTAGCTTAAGTCCAAACATCTTAAGTCCTAGTGTCTTTGATTAAAGTTCCAAATTCCCAGGAGACAGAATAGCTTGGGCCCAGTGACTTTATTCTTGGACCAGTCAGGCCAGGGCATCAGAAAGGAAGGTGGGCAATAGAGACACAAACCCTGGGGTGAAGCAGCCACTTGAATTCGTGCTTACTGTCTACAGTCAAGGCCTTGGCTACCACACGCATGCATGCACTATTCCACTCATACGAACACAAATGACTCTCCCTAACCTGTTATGGATCCAACAATCCCAAGTACAACCTCAAAGGTGCTCACCCCAATAATCTCTTCTTGCTGCATCTTGAGGTTATGTCATGGAGGGAGGACTTCAACATGACGTCGATTTTTCTCTTGCTCCATTGGGGTCTCTTATCTCAACATTGTGTATGTGTGTGTAAAAATATTTGTAGGAAACAAAGATGTACAGCAAGGCTACAACTACCACTGATCATTCTGTCACTGTTACATGACTTTGGTTATTCCACTCCGTGTTCCTCTTACCTGTGGGCAAATGCATTCTTATGCAATCTGAGCCCCTTGGTGGTCTTGCCTCAGTAAGGATATGGAATCTCCTGCTAACCTTGACTGCTTGTTGTAGTAGTACCAGAAGGAATCCTAGGGCATCCCTTGAGTTCTAGCCCTATCCCTCCTGTCCTACCAGGTAGCAGCAATGTGACTTTCTCTTGAAAACCAAGCTCAGTTACCACACCCAGCCCAGCGACCTCACTGCTACCTGTGCACCAACCAGCCTGGGGAGCCAGAAATGGTCAATCCAGAAACCTCTAGACACAAAGGTCCCAGAGGCATGGGTATTGAAAACAAAATTTTTGAAAGTGACCCATGATGCGTAACCATAGAGCTGTCTTGCCCTCATCTTAACCTCTTAACTGTCCAGATCCATTCGAGATCCAAATTCTGGCCATGAAAGAAAATGCACTACATACTGGGATGGCTGCAGGGCATAACACATCCTACGGGGCAGCACTCGACCTCGGACATGGGGCTGAGTCCCCTTCAGGCCACGTCAATGATGTCCAAGGCTGTCCCTTCTGGGATTGGGATTCATTAGGTGATGAGGGGCAGTCCATGCTGTGTGGGTAAATAGCCTCTTTGTCAGGTACGTGGTTATGGGGCCCATTTTGAAAACACTAGACTGCCTGGGAGGAGACTTGCAGCTGCGGGGGATGTCTGCTTTCCTTGCTTGTTGGGAGTCTCTTTGAGAGTGAGAACTTCTAGTGAGCATTCCCATGGGACAGGAGTACTTTTTACCTCTGGCTCATTCCAAGAGCTCCATCTATACTCTTCTTCCCGAAATATCTTTGTCACCAAAAATCCAGAATTATTCCTTCTAACATGCTGAACTTCCAGCCAAATCCTTAGCTGTTACCCAGGAAACAATGCAGATCTGGCCAAAGGACGCCCACCCTTCCGTGCGGAGTGAGCTTTGAGGTGTTTTCTATTGTTCTTCAGGAACACCCTTAAAAGGTGTTCTACAGCAGTCCAGTTCAGGCTGAAGCAGGTGTGTCAGGCAAAAAGCCCAGCAAAATTTGAGAGAGGCTGAGCACTGAGGACTTGGTGTAAGCACCTGAATTCAGCCCGTGTGGTCTTTTCAGTGCTGTTAGTCATTTATTCAGTTTTTGCAAGCTAGAGTTAGGCGTCCACCTTCTGCAACCAAAGATGCCAACGTTTTGGGCCCCTGGATGTAATGAACTTGTTTCACAGGAGGGAGCTATTCAGTGTCTATTCTCCTCTTCCTAGTTTGGGGGGTTTCCCCGCATGTGTAGTCGTAGAGAGAGGCTGGCCCCACCTCCCTATGTGACACCAACGAGACTATGTTCTAGATTCTTCCTCCCCCACCCCACTCTGTCATCTAGGGCTTCCGTATAAGACCAAGGCTGGCTAACCGGCTGCTTCCACTTGGAATCCTGAATCTGGAGCAAGTGAGTCAAAGCCGGTGGGGTGCTCAGAACCCATGGGTGCTCCCAGCAAGAGCTGCAGGGCTGCCCAAGAGGAGAACAGCAACAGGGGTGACTGTGTCTTGCACCAGGAGAGACGGCATCTCAAGGTGGCAGGGCGGTGCTGTGGCCCTATCACCCTGATAGCATGATTCCTGTGCCCCTAGCCTTTTCACACCATGTTGCTGTCTCAGTTTAAACTTATTTTCCAAGCCTAGTCTCCAGCCTCCTGCCGATTAGGGGTACCTGTGGAATCATTCCAATAAATGTCACATTGTTGTTTTTTCCCCAAAGAAACCAGAGTTGATACCTTTGCTTGACCAAGAAGGCTGAGTAATACGTACCAAGAGCTGGAGGCTGTATTCATTTGCTCTGTTAACAGCAAAGCCTTAGGAATGGCAGCTTCCATTAGGGTTTCGACCTGAGCAGGTTCATGAGCTTTCACCTTTGTGTTCCAAGACACACCACTGTTAGGCATGGGCCACTGGACAGGTGAGTAAGTGCGTCGCAGCAATCTCTGCTCCTGCCCCGGTAAGCCCTGATGATGGCATCAATCTCTATATGATTTTTATTTAAATATTAAATATTTTGGGGGAGATATAAAACCAATGGCCTCCACTGGCCTATCACACTGGAACAGCCCCTATCCATGGGTCTGGGTGAATGATTGCTGCTTCCAAGAATTTCTGTTCCAGTTATATACCCAGGAATTTTTTAAATGATAACCAAGTGAGGATAGGGTTCCAATGGACTCATAGTAAGGTAAACTCAAATCATATGTTGATTTATTACTCATTCCCCAGAAGCTCCCACATGACCAGCAGACCACAGTGGCACTCTGGGTCATTATAGGTCCTAGGAATTGGTGTAAATTTGGCTGGTGCCCACCAGTCTTTGATGTGTTGTGTTTCCTTTGGCCAGTCCCCTATGATCTGAGGGGCTGCACCGTTACAGGGAGAACAGATAGGAAGAATGTTCACAGGTTGCACTGCGGTGTAGGACAGGGCCTTTCTCAGACTCCCACCCCTCTTCCTTCAAGGGTTCTGAGTCTGTCCTGTGGCTCATGTCAGAGAATTGGAACCATCCAGCATGATGACCTGTGATAGGTTTTCACTCACCAGGTGTGGGGTTTTACAAAGTCGAGGGACTGACTGTCCACCAGGGGGGCTCTCTGCATGTCACCCCTGCCTGAACCTGATCACGTGCCCTGCCTGCTGC
Organism: Avahi laniger; assembly: GCA_963575035.1. Lineage (NCBI taxonomy): Eukaryota > Metazoa > Chordata > Mammalia > Primates > Indriidae > Avahi > Avahi laniger. The sequence continues at coordinate 9,253 of CAUYSK010000422.1, read as the reverse complement.
CTGGCACGATGCCCACACTATTTCTTCTGGCCCTGAATCATTTCCCCCAGGGTTGGCCTCTTGGAATTTCTCCCTCCCCAAAGAGATCAGGGTCCCCTCCTCCCAGTCTAGAGAGTTCCTAGGCATCCATTTATTCTTCATGTCAAAGGACAGGGACGGGCCCTGGGCCCTGGCAGGAAACAGTGTGGGTGGGAAGCCCACAAGAGATCGAATCTAACATTCCAGCTTCCCACACGCTCTGACTCCTTCTTCTTCTTCATGTCAAGTAATTTCTGGCTTTTTTGTTGTTACAAAGAGGTGGCTGTCATTTAGTCAAGGGTCGCGTGGCCAGAGATGGACACGGTTAGAATTCCAATCTGCTGCTGCAGCAGACGTGTCATCTGAGGACAATCATGGCAGCAAAAGCAAAATACATCCCACCTTCCTAGTTGATCGTACTTCGACTCCACTCCCACGAATTATATCCGGATACAGGGAGCCTTGGTAGTGAATTCATTCTCTTGCTTCAGTGTCTGCCTCCCTTCTAGTCCGCACCTCCCCTCAGGGCCACACTGACTGGATGTTGGCTGGCTGGCAGCAGAGTGGGCGTGGGAGCATGCGTACAAGAGCGGGCAGCTCCCTCTAGAGGGGGCTGCGTGTCAGAAGAGCCCTTAGTTGTGGTTCGGAATTGGGATTCTTTAAACCTCCTCAGATATTCCTACTGCAATTTTCTAGAAGTAACTTGTGATAGGTTGAATAACAGCCCCCCCAAAGATGTGCATGTCCCAATCCCTGGAATCTGTAATTCTGTTACCTTACGTAATAAAAAGGACTTTGCAGATGCCATCCAGTTAAAGATCTTGAGATAGGAGATTATCTGGGAGTATTTGGGTGGACTCAATGTAATTACAAGGGTCCTTAGAGGAAGGAGACAGGAGGGTCAGGGGGAAGGAAAGGAGATATGAAGAGAGAGAGGGGAGGAGGGAGGGAGGAAGAGGGAGAGGCAGGGAGAGGGAGAGAGGAGGCTACACTGCCGGCTTTGAAGATGAAGGACCGGCCTCTAAAAGTTGGAAAAGACAAGGGAATGACTTCTCCTGAGCCTCTGGAAGGCACGCAGCCCCACCAACACCTTGATTCTAGGACTTTTGATCTCCAGAACTGTAAGAGAATAACTTTGTATTGGTTTTAGCCACTACATTTGTGATACTTTGTTACAGCCGCAGAAGGGACCTAAACACACCGCTTTCTCCCCATTTGTGCCCTAATTTGCACTTAAAAGATCTAACGGAGATTAGATTCATCACACGGGGAATCGGAAACCTACAAAATCAATCTCTAAATTTGCTTTTGACAGGAGAGTCAGCTGAAAACATCAAGAGCCAGAATTTATTTCACACCTTCGGCAACAATGTCAAAGCCAGGTGTTTGTCCGAAGCGACCAGTCCTGCTTCAGGACCCAGCGTACCATGTCCCCTTCACATCAGCTGACAGCGGGTACCTGCTGCCCGGGATGCCGGTGAGGGGTTCACCGCTGCGCTGCCCCTCCTCCTCAGCCTGAGATCCAATTCCAAACATACCCATCCTCCTGGGGATCTATGGTCTGCAACCAGATCTTTGGTACCAAGTTCTGTGTCAGTTAAGATCCTTTGGATGCAAGTGTAATAGAACAACAGCAAAGCAAAACAAAGACAAAAGCTAATACAGGCACAAAAACAAACTATGATTTCTTTTTTTTAGAAAGCAATCACTGTGCTGCATCCACTGAGCACCTGTTGTATCCCAGGTGCCTGTTCAGAGCTGGTGATGTCGTGGGGCTTGGGGGGAGCACCAGGAAATGAGTCCAGAGCGGAGAAATAACCCAGGTCACACGGCTAGTTTGTGCCAGGACTGGGAGTAAAACTAAGAGCCTGCGTGTCGCCCGGGAGACCCCAGCAGCCCCCACAGGACAGTAGGCTGGACGTGGGCCGTCCTCTGAGTGGGACAGCCGAGGGTGGGGCTGGGCTTGAGGGTGAGCCCAGCCAACGTACTTCTACTGGGTGATTTCGGTTTCTCTTTCGGGTGTATCTTGGATACCAGAGGGAGGATTTGGTCATAACTCAGCAGCACGAATCCTCAGGTTGGTGACTGGCACCACCAGAGGTGGCGACAGCTGGCTCTCATTGGTCAGCGATCCCAGGGAGCAGGGTAGGGATCACCTTACCCTTAAAATAACCCTATGAAAAAAGGATTATCGTCCCCATTTGACAAATGAAGAAACTGAGGTACAGGAAGTTTAGATAACTGGTCCAAGGTAGCGGAGCCTGAATTCAAACCTGGGCTTACCTGGCTGCTCTTCTTGTGTCCCTGCGCCCTGAAGGGTAGACGGGAAGGTAGGAGAGAGGATTCTCCTGGCTCCACGTGGGTTCCTAGACCACCTGGGGCATGGCCAGGTGGCCCCCGAGGCAGTGGCTGTGGGGCAGGTGCATTCTCTGGGGACTTTGAAGAAGCTGAGGAGGCAGAGGAGGGACATGGAAGACCAGAGGCCTGACCCTTTCCAATGGCCTGGCCCCACGGGAACCATTAATGTGGCCTGGGGCAGAATTGCCCCCAGGAACCTACCCCAACCAAGACTGCCCCCAGGGCGCTGCTACTAAGGCTTGGCAGGGGAAGAGGATTTCTTTAGAGATACAAGGAGCCTAGAGGTTGTCTCACCCACCCTGTCTCCAAGCACCTACTCTGCCAGGCCCTGCAGGGAGACTGAGGCCCTGGGAGGGGAGTGACTTGCTCAGGGTCCCGTGACGGGAGGCTGAGCAGGTAGGTCACAGGACTCTGCCTCCCTGGTACTCACCTGGCCCTCTGTTCCATCCTCTGGGGCCCTGGGAGAAGAAAAGGGGCTGTGCTGTGCGTCCCAAATGGAGAAGGTGGCCCAGACAGGGCCCATGGGAGGCACATGCTGCAGAATGTTGTCTGCAGGACGGTCCTGGCTTTGTGGTCACAGAGAAAAAGGCAAACTGCTGGCACGTAAATGTAACTGTGGGAGTGTGAGCTTGGACCTCAGTGCCTGGCCTTCGGTTGGGGGATTTGCGGGAGGGTCTAAGGAAGCACAGCCCACCCTGGACTGGGAGCTGCAGAAGGTGGGGCGAGCCCCCCGTGGGGATGTCAACAAACCTTATCTGCAGACAGGGAAGGCCGGACGAGGACCCAGCTGCACTGGGTGAGGAAGCAGCAGTCATCCTTCTTCGCAGAAGGAGAGGGAGTGTTTGGTGTGCTGTGGGTGGCACAGAGACCTTGCTTTTGTCTGTGTTGGACACAGCTGTGAAGCGTCCTTGCTCTGCTCATTTCATCATGGCCTCAGAGTGACCCCGTCGGAGGTTGGCTGAGGTTGTTTACATCCTCACATTGTGTGAGGTCGTTTATGTCCGTAGGAGAATAGTGTGGCCTGGCTGAGAGTCCGGGCCAGCTTCCGGATGTCAGCAGCTGCTCTTTCTTCTTCCTCTATGCTTATGTAAAGGCACGTAAATAAATAGAAGGAAAAATACGTGCATATATTTATAAAGACTTCTCTCCTTATTAAAATCAATGAACAATTAAAAATTCCTTAGAATAATAACTATTCTTTGCGTAATAAATACCTTTTTTAGCTGGTATACTTTTTCTCAATTCTTCTCTTTTGAATATTGTTATGAACTCGCGGCCTTTGTCAGACTCAACTCAGCCCCATTAAACATCACTGAAACAATGACTATCAATTATTATTATGTCTAAATGCTCAGGACCTGCTGGCGGGCGCCAGGTCTTTGGAAGCAGCCTTGCTTTGCGCAGCAGCAGGTATGGCCGCCAGCGGGACTCAGATCCCCTCCCAGGGGTCTCGGTTCCATCCGGTGGAGAATCATCTCCTATAGAAAATTATTCTCTATTTTCAAAATGCTTTCCTCTGAGGTCCTTTTCTGTTTCTCTTGGTCCCTTTCCACGTCCTGTGCGCTGACTGAATGGGGAGCCCGTAAGTGCCAGAATTCGAAGATACTTTTCTGGGTCCTTTCGGTTCAGCCGTGAACCCTCTGATTTATTTCTGTCTGGTGGAGACTCAGGGCTGCCATGAGTACCGTTTGGGGTGCGGGGCTGGCAGACTCATCCCTGCTTCTACCCGCGTGTCTTCCCGTCACCTTTGGGCTGCTTCTCTGAGGCTCCGCCTGGCAGACCGCTTTCCTTGACTACGTGCCCTCTGGGCGCTTCCGTGGATAGCAGCGCCCTACACCGCTGTCTGTTCAGTCCTCACGTCCCATCCAGTGTGTCCTCCAGACATCTGTTGAAGTCTCTGCCCCCTGGTGGGCTCATTCCACGTGTCCTTGGCAGCAGAGGGAGCAGAGCAGCGTGTGGGTTCCTGGGTCCATCTAGCTGGGTTGGAGCCAGTCTTTGCCTCTTACTGGATTTCCGATGTTGGGCAAGTCACGTAACGCCTGTGTCTAGGTTTCCTTATCTGTAAACGGGTGTACAAATGACACACAGCTCAAAGGTTATGGGAAGCATACGTGAGTTATCATCGAGAAGGTCTTAGAGCAATTAGTGGTGCAGAGTAAAGTCCCCAAATGGTAGCCGCTGTTATCAATAGCTGTCACTAGACCTGTAAGTGCCTTGACGATCATCTTAGTCAGGTCTCGAGAAGGGTGTTCAATACATGCTCTTTGCCTTCTTAAAACAGGGTTTAAACATTGTCGACTTTTGCTTTCTTTCCTCATCTCCCAAAGCATAGACACCCTCATACCCTCCTGGTGTGAGCATAAGTTGGTACAACTTGTTTGCATAACAGTGTGGCTCTAGGTATGAAAACTTCTTAAAATCTTGATACCCTCTGACTTAGTCATTCTACTTCTAGAAATATCTTATAGAAAAAATCCCAAATACAGGCAACGTTTTATGCAAGGACAATGTGCTTTGTGCTGTGAACTACACATAGAATCACAAGGCGGGGTGCAGTGGCTCACACCTGCAATCCTAAAACTTTGGGAGTCCGAGATGGGGGGATGGTTTGAGGCCAGAAGTTTTAGACCAGCCAGGGCAACAAGGGAGAGCCTACCTCTGCGAAAAAGAAATTAAAAAATTATCTGGGTATGGTAGCGTGCATCTGTAGTCCCAGCTACTCGGGAAGCTGAGGCAGGAGGATCACTTGAGCACAGGAGTTTGAGGTTGCAGTGAGCTATGATGATGCCACTACGCTCCAGCCTGGGCAGCAGAGCTAGAACCTGTCTTGGGAAAAACACGAAAAGCAGAAGAAGAAGAAAGAGAAGGAGAATTAGAAAGAGCCTACGGTCCCCCAGCTAGAGGAGAAGAACAGAGGAGACTGGGCAGCTCCAGGAGGGCCACAGCAGGAACTCGGCCTGTGTCTGGCAGGATCCAGGCCCTGGTGGGATGGACGAGCTCGCAGAAGCGAGGAGAGGACAGTCTCCCAGCACAGCGCGTGTGAACTCACCACGACAGAGACTTGGGCACAGGGTGCGAGACATCGTTTTGAACTGAGAAGAGTCGTCTGTGATAAACATAGATACATGAATCAGTATTTTTTATATTTAAGGAAGTAGAGCACAGTCACTGCAAACGTGGGATTCGGGTCAGAAAGACTTGGGTCGAGTCCTGACTCTGGCACTGTCGTGGAAAACGTGGGCAAGTCACCCAACTCCTGCGCTTCCTCTGCTTTAAATGCAGCCACAGTTGTACCCACGGTGTGGAGTGTGTGTGATCATGTGACCAGGTGCACGTACGGAGCCCTGTTAGCGATTGTCAATTGGTAAACGCAAAGGTTCCCTGCCCCAGGTAATTGCCAGAACATTCCTTCCTGTCTTTGTTTCCGTGTGTAGATTCTGTTGTTTCTATAATTGTCAGATGGCTGTCCCCTCTTCTATCGTCTCTCTACCCCAGCGGGACAAGCGGACTCTGCCTTGGCATGGGGTGTGGCAGAGGGAGCTGGAGTGAGGTCAGTGTCTTGAAATAGAGCTGGCAGAGCCACGAGACAGAGAAGCACTTTGGATTAAGTCTGTTCTGGCGTTTGGTGCCACCGCACAGGGAATTGCTGCAGACCGGGCCCCTCGCCCTCCCTCCTGCCACAGCTGGCTCTCATTCCATCCCACAATTTGTTTTCTCTTCCCCCAGGGAGAGGCAAAACCATCCAGCCTGGACACAGACTGTGAGCTGGAAGGACATCTCTCAGAGATACCATAGCTGGCGGCGCCATGACCTCCGAAGCCCGAGGGGCCTGCCCAGGTAGTCACGTTCCTCTCTCTGGCTGGCCCCACTCACGACCTAGAGTGGAGGGTGCACCTCCAAGGCCGAGTTAACCTGCAGAGGAATCAGGGCTGAGAAGGAGGTTGCCGAGCGGGGCCCGAGCCCCAAGACAGGCCAAGTGGCGTCTCCCGACCCAGAGGTCTGAGGGGCATCTCTGTCCTGATCCTCTCCTTGGGGTAGCCGTGCCCAGGGCTCGCTTCCTTCCTGCCCCTGCCAGAAGTGGGGGACAGCCGGGAGGGCACTGTGGGAGGCGACAAGTGGACAAGGGGTGAGGGGTTGTGGGGACAGGGGTAGACCAGAAACCCCGACCTCTCGCCTCCCTGACTGCGCTGCTCCGGCTGACCCTGGGGCGTCACCCACGGAGGCGCGTCCCTCCAGCTCTTGTCCTGCCGCCAGCCCACCTGCTCTCAGTGGCTCAGATTCCCCCTGAATTGGACCCCAGTCTGCCTTTGCCACATCCCATCTGTGTGACCTGGAGCTGCTCACCCCACCTGTAACGTGAGACTAATATTTCCTGTGTCGTCATGAGGATCAAATAGAACACGTGTACGTGGCCTGGCCGGTGCCTGCCACGCAGTAGGTCCCCCCTAAGTGCTGGCTCTCGTCCCCTCTACCTGGAACCCGTTCGTGCAGGTGGACACTCCCCTGTGGGGACAGTCCCTAAGCAGCTGCTTATCAGGTCTGACTGCCTCAGACAGGGACTGATTCTGACAATGTCAAATACTCCTTCTAAAAGAAAAACCTGAAACACAGTCAAGTTTGAAAGAGTTTATTTGAGCGAGAAGCAATTCATGAATTGGGAAACGCCAAACTGAGAGATGTTTGGTGCTCCAGTGACGGGGCACTGGAGCTAGTATTTAGGGGTGAGCAGGAAGTAGGATAAGGAAACGATTTGATTGGTCGCAGGTACTAAATTGCCCTTCTGGGTTTACCTTGTTGGAAAGTTCCTAGTCACGTGGCCGTGTGGTACTTGGCTGCCCACGATCAGCCGAGGTCAAATTTTGTTCCTGACATAGGCATTCGCCAGAAATGACTCAAGTTAAATTTCACACATATTTGGAGTTTAAGCGAAGTTAAAGCTATTTTGACGTCCAGTTGGTTTTGTTTGGCCAGGAATCTTTCACCCTGGTCTTCATTTTAATTTTGCTTTAACACCCTGCAGACTCCCCCTCGCCCCAATCAAGAAATACACAGAGTTGGTGCTACAGGCTCCTTCCAAGCCCTGGATTCCCTCCTGCTTTCAGTGAGGAAGGGAAAAGAAAAACCGAAAGAAACCTCCACCGCCATCAACACTGAGTTCATTTCCCCAAGTCCTGGTTTCCCAGGACTGTCTTCCTCTCACTGAATTGCCTTGGCAACCAGGCCAATGTCAGGATGGGGTGGGGACAGGGGATTGGGAGGCTTTGTGTCTCTTCCTCTCCTTGCCATAGGACACCCGTCCTATGGGATTATGGCAATGATTTCCTTGATAGCTCCGTCTCCAAATACAGTGCTAGGGGTCAGGGCTTCAACCTACGAAACTCGGGGGAGCAGAGCTCCGTCTCTAGCACAGGCGACTCCATCGCAAGTGCCCCACGTGAGAGCCGCTCAGGAAGGTCGACATGCAGCCACCTTCTATCCAGTGCCATTATGCCCTACCCCACCTGCCTCCAACCTTGTTTTCTTTCCAAGCAGAGAGCAGCAGCTTTATTGAGGATGTCATTGAGTATTTCCGGGACACAGCGAGCAGAGAGGATCTGCACCTTCTGCTGACTGATGATGAAGCCTGGGAGGGGTTTGTGGCCGAGGCCGATTTGTCCAGGTAACGTCCATGGGGTACCTCTGTGGAGTGCCTCAGAAATGCCACCTGGGTGTCCCCGCTGGGCGAGTTTCCTCCTGGCAGGTGCACCTCCTCCACGCAGCCTTCTCTGGCTGGGGCTGAGGACACCCACTTCTTGACAATCCATGAGGACTGTTTCTTTTCTGTCACTCTCTGGCAGTAAACAGCCTCAGGTCGAGGGCAGAGGCAGCCCTCAGGGGGCAGGAGGAGCAATAGCAAAGCTGGGACAGCAGAGCTGGGGCTGCGGTGTGGCCAGCAGGCAGCGAGGTCACAGACTTCCAGAGGTCGTGGTGGTGCAGGGGACACAGGAGTTGGAGAGGGACATCTCTTCCCTCCCTGATCTGATCTCCCATTGAGAGGCACAGAGGGTTGAGGGCGACTGTGTCCTTCACACCCTGCCTGGGGGCTGCAGAGTTCTCGGCTACCGTTTGGGACCCCCTTCTGTTCTACATGGAGTAGCCCCTGACCAACAGGTAGGCAGAGTGGCTTAGCGAAGACTTCCAAGGTCATTATTGAAGGCTGCCAATTTTAAATATTTTGCGGGGTTCTGAAGAGACTCACAAGTTCCGCCTACAGAGGGAAACACTCACTCTAGCATCTTGTCCAAATCCAGGTCTTTTCAGGCTTTGCAATTCATATAGATGGTTCTTAAAGTCTCAAGTCTTTAGGAGGTCGCATAAAATTGCACATGGCCTTGGCATGGACACATGCGAAAGTGTCACCAGCGCCAGGATAACACAGACTTTCCTATCAGGAAGGACATTCCAGGGGCCTAGAGGTCACTTCCCAGTAGCTGAGGGCAAAGGGACGATCTCCCTTTGGCTAAGGTTAATTCTTCACTACACTAGAATTCTCTGAATAAAGGGTTCCTTTTTTTCTCTCCAATCCACTTCTCTTTGTTCTCCGTGGAGTTTCCACTGTGCGATGGTGCTGCCCTGCCCTCGAGGGAACGGGCGTCTTCGTCAAGTGCCTACCGCTAAAGAACATCTTGAGATGACTTTTACTTATTAATCTTGTAATAACTAAGTAATACAGGGCATCTATGATGTGCAAAATGTGTTTAACATTGAAGGAAAAATTCTTTACATTTGTAAAAGTTGTTTCCATTTGATTTATAGTAAAAGCTCTGTGATTTAAGCAGGATAGATCTTATTGAGCCCATTATACAGATAAGAAAACTGTCTCTCTTAATCTCTTGAT
>CAUYSK010000421.1:0-38736 GCA_963575035.1 Avahi laniger | reverse complement strand
TTCCTTCCTTCCTTCCTTCCTCTCTTTCCCTCCACCTTTCTTTATTAAAATTTTCTGCCTTTAAACATCCTTTTACATTTGCAGGAATCTCTGGAGGAAGGGGAGATTGATGTGTGTTCTCTGTCCCCATCTGAGTGGCATATTTCTCCCATAACATCAGGCTGTGCTTCTATCATTTGGTGTTTACTTATACAGCACATTGTTTATGTGTCATTTACAAAAGAGGCAGGAGTCGGAAGGAAGAGCATGGATTTAGAAATTCTGCAGACTAGCTTAAATCCTGGCTCTGTCATTTACTAGCTATAGGATCTCTGGGAAAATTTAACTACACTTGTTGATCTGTGAAATGTTAATAATAACAGCAAGAATAACTGTGAAGACAATAATGACAAAAGCAACAAAAATAACACCGGCATCTCATTTGGTTTTTGTCATGAACAGGCACTATTTAAAAGACCTAGTTCAGTCATTAATTCATATATGAATGTACATTAAGCATCCACTATGTGCCCGGCATGGTAACAGGCACTGAAAATTCTACAATGAATAGCAGAGATATTATCTTTGTCCTCGTAGAGCTTGTGATCAGTCTCGTACAGGGACTGTCCAGCTACTGCACAGACTGGGGCCCAGATCCTCTCTTTAGTCTACTTTTGCACTGGCCTCGAGCCAAGATTGACTTTATATTTATAAAGTGGTGCTGAAAAAAAAATTATATGCAACAAAAACGTTTATGTGACCTGCAAAGCCTAAAATATTTACTCTCTGCCATTTTATAGGAAAGTTTGCCTATTGCTGGTCTAATGAACATACAGGAAACACATTCAATAAATGCTTTTCACGTACCAATTCTTATTCTGAAGTTCTTTGCATGGGATTCTGATTAATTTCTATAGCCCTTCAGTTCCCTTATAGGCTTATTATTGCCCTTACAATAAAAATTAACTTTTCCAGATGTTTATAGGCCCTGTATGGGTGACCCCTAAGCCTCTCCAGCTCCTCTAACTATACTCTTGTCCTCCCACCTCACTGGGTTTCTTTCTGTTTGACAAATATTGTCATGTGCCTCAGCCCAGGGGATTGTTCTCTCCATTCCCCTTTCCTCCCAACTTTTCAGCTGGTTTACATCTAACTTATTTTCAGAATCAGCTCTAAAGTTACTCCCTTTGCTAAACTGTCCTTGACCCTTCCTTACCAGATCTTCATTCCCCTCCCTTTAACTGCTCTCATGACTCCTGACACCGTGGTAATTATATTCTCTTTTGAGATCATTTTCTTACTTTCACCTCCACAACTTACTTTCATGAGGACAGGGGCTGTATCTCTATTGTTTATTATTTTATCTTCAGCACCTAGTATCATTGCCTGGTGCTCAATAAATGTTAGGTGACTAAATGAAACAGAGAGTGAATGGTTCATTCTCATGCTCATTGAAAAGAAGTAAGTCAGACAGCTTATAGGATCCTTTCAACATGGGGTGCCTTCCTGTCCCGGGGAAACACTGCCCCAAATGGAATGTCTGTGGTTCCATTTTCATGGTCCCTTCATTCTCTCTGGATAATTAATGGAGGCCCTGTGAGCTGTTTTTGCTGATACATCATCTGTGCTACACAGCAAATGCATTTGTTACAGACCTATCTGGGCCAAAGCTAATGAAACATTTGCAAATGTCCTGATTTACAAAGAGAAAATTGGTTCACCTGAATGACAAGGTTTGTATGCAGGGGAGATGTTCTTCTTTGTAATTTTTCTAGCCGTGTTCTGGAAAGCCTCAAAGTCCTACCGAAACACACATCAGCAGCCCCCTTGAGAAGGCAAAGACCAGAGGTCACCTTGGAGGGAGACAAAAGTTCTGAGATCAACATTCCCTCACATCAGTCCTCTTGGTGAGCTTTAAGATGCCCGTGAACTCTCTGAAATTGTAAACAGAATGCTTATTTGCATGCATCCACGCTCCTGAAGAGCATATAAGATTTAACAGCTTCTCATTGGGGTCTATGGAACCCCAATAAAGAAAACCAGTGCTTTAAGAACATCAGGGCTTTCTTATCCTTAAATTTATTTGTTATTTTTTTTAAAAAAACAAGATAAAGAATAAGGAGCAGAGATGAATGTAAGTCCTGAAGGGACTTCTAGTCCCAACCTTCCCTGACCCACGGTGCAGATGAGAAGATTCAGATCAGCTGGAGAGTCAACTGGCCCAGGGCTTTGCAGCAAGTGAGATCCAAACCAAGGACTCCAGTCCTGCCAGCCCGGAGTCCTTTCCGCCACACCCTGCTGTCCACTGATGTGACGATCATTTGTTTCTTCTTTCATTTCTTTTCCCATTCACTCACCCGATTTTTTTCTCACTGTCCCATACTACCATTTCTCAAGATGAAATTTCAGAACTATTTGTTATTTGTAACCAGATCACCTTTAAAAACAATGTTGGCTGTAATAAATGATTGTTCAAGGAGGCTGTTAAATTAGAAAATAAAATACCATAGGAGAATACATTTATCTTTTCCTTTCCAAATGCATCTTTTGAGTGATAGTGAAGGAATGAAAAATCACATAAATCTACAAGAACTAAAAGAATGGAAGAAGAAAGGGTACTCCATGGGAGACTTCGGCAGGTTTTAGAAATTGAAGATGGAAGAGTCAACCAAGAGACAGAACCACAGAATAAGGGCCTGCAGTGGGAGACACTGATGAAAAACAAATCAGTTTGCACTAAGAGGTCAATATATAAGAACAGATATCAGAGGATGGTGAATATTGATCGGGGAGCGGGGGGAGCTTATTGATTGTCCATGTACCTGAAATATATAGGAGTCGATCACCACTCCAGTTTCTGAGTTCTTATTAACTGACAGCAGTTGTGCCCAGAGACCAAAATCAGAAGGATGGAGGAAATCTGAATGGCTCTAAAGAAAGGACTTTCCAATACGGTTATTATTATCAATCAGTGAAATTAGTGACTAGCTATCCCTTCGCTCTGATAGTGCAGCCCAGTGATAAATTCTACCAATGTACTCAAAGCTTCAGATCAGTTTCTCGTGCCTAGAAAGAGAACAAGCAGTGAAGGATCAACTGATAGTTCAGAGGCTTCCAGAGTGACAGGGAAAATCCTAAACAAATAAATATGAAAGGAAAAGCTGAAAGAAAACAGATAAGGCAGGGAATGAAATAAAACTTCTGAACCAAAGCTTATCAATAATGTAAGCGTAGATGTTGTATCTGTGAGAAAGAAGATGACGCTGTAAAAATAATAATGGAAAACAAGAAATAAATCTTATAAGTTATGTGTGTATGTGTATGTGCACACACACACATATATGGAGTGAAATAAAAAATCCAATAAAGTGTTGCAAGACAAAGTTAAAAAAATATTCTGGATAGTAGAAAATGACAAAAAAATAAAAATAAATATTTGGGGCAGTTATTTATGTATTGCCTGTCAACTCCAAATACACCCTCGATAGCCTTCTCTGAGATATGGGAGACGGACCTTGTAAATATTTCTGCTTGGCCCATTGGCGGGATGTTGCACTTTGTCAGAAGAGGGAACTAGAGGGAACTAGAGGGAGGGACACCTGAGCATGGAGCAGGTTTTCTTCCAGGTTCTAGTTTTCTCTTCTCTCTAGGCTGCTGTAACACACACAGCTTCTACAGCCCCCAGCTTGCAGAGAGCTTGGTAGTCTAATGGTCAGCAGTATGTGCAGACTCTCCCAGAACTCTCTGGTGTGGTTTTGTGATGTCTTCTTAGGCATGGCACCTCCCTGGTGGCCCTCCCCTGGACTCAGAGCAGACTGCAGTGAGTCCTGCTCGCAAAGCACCTCGGTGGACTTCTCTACCATTCAGTGATCCACAGTTACATCCTCTCCAGGGAAGCCTACATCTCACCTTGGGGCTGGTGGAAGGAATTCTTTCTTGGTGCTCTATCATAACCCTAAAGACAGTGGTCCCTACCTATATCTGCTATTTCTATATTCATTAGCATTAACATTACCTTTTACTAGACAATTTCCTATTACCACGGTGCCATGTTTTAATGAATTCTTTTTTTTTCAGACTTCTCCTTTTTAAATTTTTTTTTAATTTCAGAATATTACTGAGGTACACACTTTGATTATATATTTTGCTTTTGTGCAGTTTGAGTCAAAGTTATAAGTGCACCCCTCACCCAGTTAGTGTGCATTGTACATGTCAGGTGTGAATTTATCCATCCTCTCTCCCTTCCCACCTACTTGATTCCCCTTTTACCTCCATATGTGCACGGAAGTGTTGATGATTATCAGGGAACATTTAATATAAATGATTATCCATATTAAATATTCCCTGCTAAAATTGATGTCTGTCTCTTGACTGGACCTAATAGTCGCAGTGGGAACTAAAAGATAAGAATATTAAAGAACCAATGTAGGAAGAATGATTATACTGATAACAGGAATTCTATAAAAAATACAAATAAATAAAATTCCTTCAGTTAAAAGAGAAAAGAGTTTCCAGATTAAAAGTTCCCAATAAGTGACCACATTAAAGAAAAAGAAAGAAAGAAAAGGGGAAAATATATGGGGAAAACCTACATCATCTTTAACTTTCACAACTTGACCTTTACCAGAGGTAAGAGAAGAGCTTAAAAACTTCCAGTTTAGATGGGGAAAGTCAGATATTAAGAAAGTAACAATAATCAGTCCTCTTAACAACAATGCAGAATGTTGGAAGACAGAGTAGTGTCTTTAAAAGTTTGAAGTATAATGTTTCCAAGCAGCTGAATCACAAATTTACAATGAGCATGAAAGAATGATAAGGTTAGATAAGCAATGGCTTGTAAGCACTATTTCCGTTATCTCTTCTTAATAAGCTATTGAAAGATACACTCCTATAAGGTTTAAGAACTGATCCCTAAAGATGGAAGTAATGAGATCCATGCAACAGGTTAAACAATATGGAAAAATCTCAGCTAAGTCCTACAATTATGTTGGAAAGAAGTTCTAGAAGGATCATTTTATATCAAGATCAGGATGTAAATTTAAGAACAGAACAAAAGGACATGTAGCTCCCCCTCAAAAAAAGACTGTATAAATTATTCAAAAGGATATTTTAGGTAAAAAAATAGGTATGTGGTTGGTATATACAATGATGTATTAAAAATGATGTTAATTTATAGAATGTTATGAAAGCAAAGATAGGCAATTACTAACTCTAGTGACAATACACCCAAAAATATTCAAGAAAGGAAGCAAATTTCACACTCATTTATGTAAATATGATAATACATATTTTATTAAAATTATATTATAATTATGTTTGATTTATGAAAAGCCATACGTGTGGAGAAAATCATGCCTAAAGTCAAAAAATATTACCAAGAACATAATCTTTAGAAATATGGTGTTAAATACTAGAGAAAAATGCTAGCATTGATTTTAAGAAATGAGATTCCCTTTGATCAGCAGGAATGAAGAATAGAGTGTGGCAATGCTCTTTTACATTAAACTTTTCTGATCTTTTCTTCAGAAATGGGTACGTACATAGTTTGATTAAATTGTAAACTAAAAAGCAGAAAAAGGAAACTTCCATTGGGGAGATAAATGTGATAATGAATGGAAGAAACCAGCAAAGTGCTCAGCAGACAGCCATCATTCAATGACTGGTAGTTGTGGCATAGTAAATATTGAAGAAATTAGTTTGGAGGAAAAAAATCTGTGATTTAGCATTCAATGTGGACTTTAACTTCCAAGGCGCTGGTATAGAACAGGTAAAACTTGGCTTGACACAGTAAGCATATTCACTCTTGATGTAACACAAAGTTTTTCTGACATTCAATGTTAGATAGATGTTATCACTTGGGTGTTTCACAGGGTCAATGAACAGCATTTTAAATGATGTCTTAGACTGGAAAAAAATCAATCTTTCCAAGAGCGTTTCTTTCTTGCATTCCTGCCTTACATTAACAAATAAACCAACAAACAACCCCCACTCCCACATCCACACACCAGCAACAACAGCAATAACACAGATATTGCCATTAAATCTTAAAAATATATGCATATTTTTTTAAATTGTAAAAGACTGAATCAATTTACGTGGATGTTCTCTAAATTAACAAGGTTCTGACCGTATAACTAATAAAAAATTCAGATATAGAACCCTTGGAAGAAGGGATCAATAACAAGCTTTTCAACTAGCTCTTTTCCAGGACCGAGGTCAGGTGGAAGCACTTGGACATCATTTGCAGTCAGGTAATTGGCCACTTTTCAACAGAGGTCCGTCACAGGCTGATCAGGTACTTCAAGGATGCCCAGGAATTCAGAGACTGAGTTGCCCAGAAACAAGTGACTCACCAACCTTTAAAATATGTTGCTAAAACCAGTCACATGTTAACATTTCAAATCTAGCAAAAAAAATATGTGCATATATATATATATATTTATTAAATCAAACTGATGTAATGTGATCAGGTTGCATCAGCCTGTTTCAATTTAAGGCTGACAGGCTATGTTTTGGCAACAAAAAGACTCATTACTAAGTAGAATTTGTATTGGAACTTATCTAGGAAATTCTGATCAATACCCTCAAAACATATTTCTTAATAAAATTCTCTAAGGAAGAGAGATAAATATAGTACACACATGCACACACAACATTCATGCATAATACATATATGTATATATTATATATGTATTTTACATATATCATTTTGTTATATTTTATATATTATATATAATTTATATATAATATACACACAAATATGTGTATATGTCTGCCTCTCTCATATATATCTCATATGTATGAATAATTTCTCTGTCTCATATATATGTACATATTTCATATATATCTGATATAAATATATGAGAAGGAGACAGAGAGAACAAGATTAAACTCACATATTCTTGGCAATGTGAAATTATTTACTGAACTCTGTAACCCTTCAATGAACAAATTTCAGGACCCCTGTATGTTTTTTAATAATTCTCTCCCTTAACTAACTACTTGACCTTTTCAGTTGTTTCTCAAAAATGGTGAATTTTCTGCAAGACAAAAGAGCTGAGATTCCGAAGGCCCCTGGACAGACTTCCTGATGCCAAGGTTCATCATCCCCCACACCTCCCCGAATGCCCCTTGTTAGTTACACCAAGACCTGCCCCAAGGCGTGTGGCCTGCCCTTTAAAAGCCCATGATCTCTGTTAGCTGGGGAGACAGATCTGAGGCAGCTTCTCCTGTTCTCCAGACAAGACATCTTTCATATCGAAAATTCCTTTCTTCCTTGGCAGTCCTTGTTGTCTCAATAATTGGATTTTTGCGCAACAAGCAACTGGATCTAGGCTGAAACCCCCTTATGGTTTTGATAACAGCTCCATCCCATCTTTCTAGACACGGCATAGTAGGATCCTGTGAAAGGTATCATATGACTAATTAATGTCAGGAATGAACATTACAATGTGTGGCCCAGTAACCGGACCTCAGGATGAATGTGGTGAGAACCCTGCCCTAAATATGAGAAGGGTTTTTTCTTTCTCAACATCAAGCACAATTACATTGACCAATGGCGGTTGCATCATTTTTTTTTTCCTGATTCAAGTTTTCTCATAAAAGTAGAATCATAATACAGTACCAATCGATCTCACAATATTGTCTTGAGGTTCATACAAGATAATGTATATAAAATTGTTTTGAAAGATATAAAATCCTATGCAGATTTGAAGTAATAAAATAGCTACATAAAAATGTCTATACAAGAAATGCTAATTTCAAGCAAAAATTAGAGTTTACTGGGTCATATGATGGGGAAATTATGTACTTAAAAATTATCCAGAACCTGTTTTTTCTATATCACTATTATCTGCTTCACCAAATGGTTTGATTTCATTTTCTTTTACTATGAAGAGGCTTTCCATGCCATGGATAGAGGGGAGGGGCCAGCAGCATATGATTCCTGGCTTATATTATGTGAGCTTAGAGGACAGAGAGACCTGCTATCAGCATCTGCTTATAAATTGCCAGGGAAGGACTCCTATTGGACCGTCTTGGATCACACACTTGCATTTGAGCCAATGACTATCGCCAAGGGGAGGGGTTGAAACCTGGTCACATGAATGCCATGAAGGCCATGGAGTGATAGATCTTTAGCTCTTTAAAGTAAGGCTGTACTATTACCAGAGGAGGGGGCAAAGAAACACTGGCAGAAAAATACCAGATGACCATGATCCTGTCGCTGTCTCTCTTTGCTCCTAAAGTTCCCCACACATCCCTCTGTCACGGCTCTTATCATGGGAAAATGGGACTGTTTCTTGACTTGTTTGCATTGCAAACATGTGTCTGATTTATCTTCATACTTCCAGCACATAGCACAGGACCCAACATAGATGAGTTCCTCAATAAATACAGATTGAAGGAATGAATAAAGTAGTTTTTCTATTAAAATTGCAGAGGATTCTGCTATTCCAGTTCTTGTAGGTATGTGGAGAAGCAACTCCTGGATGCCTATGTTCCTAAATTCTCCCAAGTTCAAATGTGCTTCTTGGGAACACCCTCTATCTAATTTACCAAATATTCACTTGGCACAAGTTGGGAGCAAAGCTGTATGCAGAGTTCTTCAGATGATTCCTAAAAGTTGACTCAGGATTACTTCTTGGTTTCCTAAATGGTAAATGAGATGCTCTACCCTCCAGAACCTTACAGCCAGATTGCCAGATCATGACATCTGACATAGAATGGATGATTCTTGAAACCACGTGATCAATGTTCAGTCTACTCAGGTGATATATGACATTGAGGTTCAGAGACAAGATAAATGGAGACCAACTGGAAACAGTGGGAAAGCTACATGACCAGAAGAGAAAACAAGAATCAGGTAAGAACAAAGAGGAAGGAAGGATAACATTTACAGGCCTATTCTGACCCAGACACCAGGCTCAGCATTTCATAACTACTATCTTGTTAGATCTTCTGAGCCCTGGGTGCTGGGGCATGTTTATCTCTACTTGGCAAGGTAGAAAACTCAGACTCAGGGAGGTTAAGTAAATCAGTGTGACAACGTGAAGAATACAAGTGTTATATCCATGCATGGATGTTTTCAATGTCTGTGTGTTTTCTCTCATGGTGTAATTAATCATAAATACAATATATGTGTCAGTGTAAAAATTGTGTAAAGATGACCAGTTAGGAGGTGTAATAAACAGGTAATTTATAGTTACATTGATACAGATAATTATGAAAATGTTAATAGGTAATGGGAATTGATCATAGGTGATAGATTATAAAGATGAATGGGAAATGAAGACACATGAATATATAATTGAGTTAGATTGATAGATATGTTCATATATATTCATACAGGGACACTCAACTCTATTTTGTGAAAAATCAATTCGGCAAGATATAATGTGCTTTGGTGCGAAGATAATCGTGCAGTTATGGGGAAACCACGATCTGCTCTTACCTCTCCCACTGACTCTTTGGCCCTGTGTCCTTGTCTTTTCTCATCCTCAGTTTCATGTCTGTAAAATGAGAATAATAAACAGAGCCCAGCCTCCTCGCAAGGGATATCTCTGAGAACTCTGCAAGGTGATTGTAGAGGAAGCACCTTGGAAATTGTAACATGTTCTGTCACCCCTGTGGGTTAGACCTGGGTGATTTTGCAACTTCTTTCGAAAAGAAAGCCAGCTTCATCTTAGGTCAGAAAATGGCTTATTTTCTGAGATGATGTGTGTGCTCGGCTGCTGCCTGCCCATCACACGACACGTTTTATCAGGTTCCACATCGCCCTACCTTGCAGCTTAGCTCGTGTCATCAAACACCACTTTGGTGCCCTCGATGTCAGCAAATGGTTGTTCGTCTGTTGTATCTTTTGCCTCATCTCCAAAGTTGAGCTCCGTAACAGACCCTTTTTTGATACCAGATGATCTGAAAGCAGGATAAAAAGTCAGGAGAATGTTTTCCCACTCGAGATCAATATGCCTTTAACCTTCCTTCCCTCTATCCTTGGGGAAACATCTCTCCTCACCTCACTGGCAGCTTCTGTCCTCCCAAACTCCCGTCTTTTATCCTCCCTCCACTCCCCACCTCCAGCACTGCCTGGTTAGAATTCAGCACGTCTTCCACTTGGAGATCTTGCCTTAATATCCATCGTAACAGGTTCTGCTCTGCGACTTTTCCCCATACATAGGGTCCCTTATTGTTATGAACCAAAGAAACTCAAGAATAACTCTTTTAGAGCCAGGAGACACAGGTTTGAATCTGGCTCTGATTTTAGGAGCAGCATGACCTTTGAGAATTGACTTCACCTTTTTTGGGTCTTGGTTTTCTTTCCCACAAATTGTGGGCAACAATACCTGCCCTGCTCATCCCCTGCAAGCATGGAATATTTATGATGGATAGATCCTAGATATTAAATCTTAAATTTAAAAATTCAAATGTATTTTAGTTTTCTAAATTATAAAAATCCATGTAGAGTAATTTTTAAATGTTAAAAAATCCTTTAACATTTTAAAGTATTGTCCTAATAATTTAATCTTGATGGCCCTACAAAGTATATATGATCAATGTCCCTATATTACAAATGAAGACCCTAAAGCCAAAAAGGTAAGGAAATATGGTGAAAATTTCCTGTTTAGTAAGTGGTGTCACTAGGATTTTAACCTAGATTCTCGGATTTCAGAGGCTGTGAGATTAACCACTGTGTTATGTTGCCTAAGCAAACCAATGAGCCATTACTGGGATGGTAGGTAGGTGTAATGTTGCAAATGTACACTATGGAGTACTTATTCAGTACTTGGAAGCATCCTACTAGGATAGCACAGGTAATATTATGGTAATAAATGAACACTAACACTTGTATTTTTCACTCATGCCAAATCCAATGAGTGTGTAGACAAACTCTCCAGTCAACAGTCATTTCATTTGATGATTCAGGGAATGAACCAGATGTAGGTGAACAATTCTAACATCTGTTACTCCCACCTATTCATCGGTTAGATATAGCCTACTACATGGACACATTATGACTGTACAAATGTACTGTTAAAGACATAGTACTGCATGAAGAAAGAAAGAAACAGAATATGATGTAAAATTTCATTTAAAGCTAAAATATGTGCAAAAAGTAATACATATTTTGTAAAGATATACACAAAGAAAAACAGACATTGAACATATTAAAATGGATATCTATCCATTTTATATCTGTCATCTATCTATCTATCAGAGTAGACACAGGGAAGAGAATAGAAAAGGTAAAAAGGTAAATAGATATATAGGGACTGCATAAATTAAAACGAAGCCTGGTGAGGGAACTTGCATGGATGAATGAAGACCAGAAGCTTTGAATTGAGACGTGTGATTGACTCAAACCTCTAAAGTGAAAGTTGACAGACTACAGCCTGCCTGCCAAATTTGGCCTGTTAATTCTTTGTATACATAAAGTTTTATTGGAACACAGTTACTTTCATTTGTTTATCTTGTCTGTGGCTGCTTTTGTGATGCAACAGCAGAGTTGAGTAGTTGCAACAAGGGAAGTCTACCAGCCAAAGATAGAAGTACTTGCTAGTTGGCTTTTTACAAGAAAGCATTTACATCCTATAGAATGAAGACGAGAGACCACCTTACTCTTCATATCAGTCAGAATTCACTCAAGAAAACAGAAGCTGTTTGATGTAGTCCATGTAAGAATAACTTAATACAAAATTATTAAGTTACCCAACCACTATAAGTTAAGGGAGCAAAAATCAAACAGTTGTCACAGTAGACCTCGTCCTGAAACACAGGAGTGGGCAGTCCTCAAGCGTTATCCAGAACACTATAATTCACAAGAATCTCTGGGAAGCTACCGCCATGAGTTTCAGTCCACAGTAGTGAGAATATGTGGTTTTTAAGAGCTTTCTGGCAAACCACGGCAAATCTTATGATTTCCCAACATACCTGGCTTCAAAAATCATAGATAATAATGGATCCTCTTTCTCTTCTGCTGTACACCTCTAGTGTCTCCACTGTCAAATTCTAACCTTAGAACCACAACCGTCCTGGGCGAGGGGCTCTTGGAAATGTAATTTGGCTTCTCCTCCGCAGTGCAAAGGAGATTTAAAAAGGGGTAGTAGTGACTTGACTGTCAATGGAACATTACCCTTTTATTTCCAATGTCCTGCATATTGTAGGACTGGTATGAACATTTATTCACACTAGTGATACTCTGTTCTAGAATACTTTAGCCTAAGGCTTATGGGATTATGGACTTCCAGAAGGAAAATGTTTGGTCTTTTGAGATGACTAAATAGATTCCAAACCACTTTGCCCCCACCCGTAAGTGGAAATCTGTGTGTTCATGTGTGTACATATGTATGTGTGTGTGTTTCTGGGAGGATATATCTATCACTTGTGTTATTTATTGAAAAATCCCGGGAGCCCTCAGACAGGTTGAGATCTACCTTACAACTATGTCTGCCAGACTCTGAGCTCCTTGAATGCCAAGGGTTTTGTCATTTTCATATACCTCGGAGCTACGCATGATATTTGACAGAGTAAACCTCCAATAAATGTAGTAAAATAAGTGATCAATATAATGAACACATAATACACTTTTTGCAGTTAAAATAGAGAGTATACATCACCATTTATTTTTTAAAAATCCAGCTACTCATAGTTAATAACACATTCAAGTCTTACATCAAACCCTCCCCAGTGTGTTCTAGTCAAATCTACCTAAGCACCAGGTGCTGAAATAGATTAGACAATTGTTCAGGTAACACAGGTAATGCTCTCATTCCTGATAAGAGATAAGAGCCAGAAGCTGGAAGGAGAGCAAGCCAGGGAGACAGGCTCTGGCCCCTGTCCTCTGCCTACAATGTCATGTCTGCAGAGCTTCATCCCCCTGAATTCCCTCCCTCTGTTTAATGAATGCCTCTGCTTCCTCAATAGCTGAGCAGTCCAAAAAACTAAGAAACGTGTACTCATTAAGTCACTCCATGCTATGAGAGCCCTCTCAACATCACCAGAATTTATAATATACGGGTTCAGGCTCTAACACTGCTCTTCCTATTTCTGTTAACGGAGAATCACTTAACATTCTCAGAAGCTAGTTTTCCAATCTATAAAATAGGTGTAATAGTGGATATTCTAGATGCAGAATCATTCTACATAGTGTTACACATTAATAAAAGGTCAGCTGTTAATAAGAGTGTTTATCCTACTTGCCCCAAGATCCTCTTTGTCAGAACCTGGAAATTTTAAATATTGGCTTAAATAAATGAGTCAACACCTAACGTGGTGACCCAAAAGGTCAATAGTAACCTATACCTAACATCTCCCCACAAACTGTAATTCAGGTCAACACATTTGTATGAGTTTAATATTAATAGCTTCTGATTAGCTGGCTTTCTCTTGTATTTTTTCTATCCCATTTCCTGTGTTTATACAACTTTTTTTTCCCCAGCTAAACCTAAATCTCTTAAAATCTGAACTGAACATGCCAGGTGCAATTCTTAGGGCCATAAACAAACTGAGGATTTAGTTAAGGCCTCTTGTTCTGAGCTAAGTGTTCATCCCTTTGAGATTCCAGAAGTCCCTAGACACTTACTCCCTCCACCTGCTCCACTCTCCAATCTCTCATCTCCCAAAATGTAATCAGATGATTAGCAAAGACCACAGAGTGTGCAGGGAACCTACTATTATGCAAACAGGTGAACTGGCTTATTTTCCATGCTTAATTCATCATTTTAGCAAATCTCTCTTTGGATCTCAGTTTCCTCATCTATTAATTGACAGTGACTGTTACTAGCCTCTTTGGAGACTGTTATGGCAGAAAGAGCAGCTGTTTCTGGGTATTAGAAAATGCTTCATAGACAAGCCATTACTGGAGGATCAGGGATAAGAAAGAAATGACATTGGAGAAGGTAGGCACAATCATGAAATATTTTGGTATTTCCTATTGGAGGTGGACTAAATATCATCACTGGAGAAGTTCAATAGAAGAAATAGCAGAAATCAAGATATAAAAAGCTTGGGAACTTTGGCAAATTCAGAAGAGAGAGAGAATTTCGGTAAGCTTGGATTTTCTGATGATGCAGGAGCACAATGAGACGTAAGACTGGAAAATTTTAATTAAGCCAAACTAGAGAGGATCTTGAAGGCCATGGTAGGGGTTTGGAATTTATACTATACAGAACTGCTTAAATATCTAAAAACTAGGTATATAATTATCTAGTCTATCTAATGTAGACTAGATTATAATCATATCTAGTCTTTAGAAAATTGCTTCATCAGCTGTGTGGAAAATACAATATAAAAATATACCCCAAAGTATATTCTTAAAGCACAAGTATGAATGGTTGTAGATGTTACACACACAGATCTCATACACACACTCACACAACTGGCCATCACTTATGGTAATCGTACAGAAAATATCTGTTGAAAGAATGAATGAGTTAAGATTAGGACATCTTAGGTTTAAGCATGCCAAATAAGACTTTTCTTATTGTTTTTGTTTGTTTTGATTGTTTAATTTTATAACTTCCTAAAACATCTAATAAACTTGCATGCTTAGTGTATCCCCAAAAGGTAAAAGAATAAGTGAGATTTCATAATTTTATTGATCATGAAACTTCTTTCATCAAGTATCTTGTGGGACCAGTGTTCCACGGAAAACTATTTGGGAAATGTTAGATAAAAAAGAAAGATAAGAGACAGTGAACCCAAACAAAGCAATTTAGGTAACTCAGAAGGGCAAGTGTGGCACCTGACCTGTAACAATGACAGATGGGTTGGGAAAGAAGGAAAGTTTAAGGGACATACTATGACAATAACATGAGCAGGACATAATGATTCATTTGATGTCAGGAGAGGAGATGGAGGAATCAAAATGATTGCAAAATTTTTAATTGCAGGAAATTGTGGTCTTATTCTATTTAAATAACTTGATCCTGAAGTAATTGATTTATCAAAAGCCATTGTAATCGAAATGTTTTTTATTTTCTCATTCCCTTCAAAAGTACTCAAAAGTGAAAAAAATGAGAATATCCTAAAATTAGCATTCACCTGCATGGTATCTATCAATTATCTATCTGTCTCTCTCTCTCTATCTATCTAT
Source organism: Avahi laniger (assembly GCA_963575035.1). Lineage (NCBI taxonomy): Eukaryota > Metazoa > Chordata > Mammalia > Primates > Indriidae > Avahi > Avahi laniger. The sequence continues at coordinate 23,666 of CAUYSK010000421.1, read as the reverse complement.
CTATCTATCTATCTATCCCTTAGTCCCTATGACCCAATATTTTCTAAAAGAACTATCATGAATGTACACAAATATCTAAATCATAGTTCCTTTATAACTCAAACAAATAAGAAAACCCAAAATACCAAAGAATAGGAAATTAGTTAAATATATCTGAGTATATTAAACAATACGATGGAATACTCTGCAGCCATTAAAACGATGTTTTACAAGAAAACTTCAAAACATTTCAAAGAACAAAAACTTCCCATGGTGTAACTTAAATGTAATAAAAAAGAAGGGAGGTTATAAAGCAAAATACACTAACAAAAATTTCGTTAAGAAAAATATGTTGCCGATACACAGAGAAAAATGTTCATACAGAAATACAATATTTTAATGGTAGTTTTATTTGGACAATGAATTAATTATAAATTTTAGTTTTTCTATGTATATTTGAATTTTCCAAGTATCCAAGTCGTATTTAATAAGCAGACAAAATTGTATTTTTAATAACATAGAATTTTTTAGCATAATATTATTATGGTTATTATTATTACCAGAAAATACATACTTACATCGTCATTCACTTTTCTATCCCTCCTCCTTCCTTCTTTCTTTCCTTCCCTCTTTCCTTCCTTCCCTCTCTCCTTCCATTACTTTAACCAAGAAACACTGAATATACATTGTGTGCCATATTCTTTTCTAGGCTGCTGGGATATAAAGATGAGCAAATTAATGAGTCCTCCCTCTAGGTGCTCCCAGCCCACAAAATCACTGACGCAGGTAGAGGACCTGCATCAATCAGTCCAGTATATTTCTGGCCCCAGGCTTTGCTGAAGGCAGGAGGCGCATTAAGTCAAGGGGAAGAGGCATTTGGCTCACAAGATATTTGTTAAGAATAGAGTTAGCTACGCAGAGGTTGGAAGCACCCACAGATAAATCCCCCACATGTATCTGGAGCAGCTGCTATGGTTTTGGGAAGGGTGAGGGCAAATGTCTTTGGTATAGTGGGACAGCTATACTCATTTAATTCTACATATGCAGAGAATTGCAAGAAATTGGAATAAGTACCAAAAATGAGGACTGTGGGAGCCTAAGGGGAGGTGCTACAAACTTGAAATGTCAATGAAATCTTCAGAAATATAAACTCCTCAGAGGAGAGGGAGATAGGATGATTTGAAATAGTGGGTCCATAGTTGGAGATGGCAATCTGACAACGCATTCTCCTTCTGTACACAGGTGTGTTTGTGTGTAGGTATATGTCTCTGTGGTAGAGTAGAGAGTAGATGGAGTGCACAACTTTTAATGAATAGATTAGAAACTACTGATTTGGCCATGAAGATGCCATCGCAGAAATATTATATAAGTTGGAGGCAATGCCTGAAACATAGTTCTAAGGGTCCTAAGGTTGTTGGGACTTTGAAATTTGGAGCTCTATCCTTTCAAAAATGGTCAGCATTTCCTTCTGTTTGTTTTCCTATCAAAAGTTGGAGAAGTTTATTCTCTGGAGCAAACTATTCTTTGTTTCCAAGTGACCAGCTGAAAGGGTTTTCTTATGATCCATGAAGCAAACTCCACCTCCACCCATCAATATTGGTTATAGATAGATGCCCCTTGTCAATATATCCAAAGATAAGCTTTGAGCTTAGTTGAGAATGGTGGGAACATGAAAGGTAGAACATCAGTTCTAATCAGCCCATCCACACTCACAAATACACACATGTATACACACGCGTGTGTGCACAGACACACACACACACACACACACCCCCCGTCAGCTCCTTGTCTGAGTCTTGATGGTTAAAGAAGTTTTGCTAGAAACTGAATATCATGTTTTAACAAAATATTTGTGAAAAAGAGATTTTAGATCCAAGCAGAAGTGCTTGGAGACCCAGTTTACCCAAAGAAGGGGAAGACCATCCTCTCAGCTCTACGCAGAGGAAAAAAGACTTTGAAAACACTGGGTAATAACACCCTTGGCCCAGGCATTGGTAGCTTTCAAGAGGCATGTCAGCTATGACAGCTTCACAGATAACAGACATTGCCATGCGGGAGAGAAAGACAAGGGGGCCTCTTTGTGGTGACTGTGGCTGTCAGCCTGGTTTGTGGACACATGTTAAGTCCTCCGAGAACTCTCAGAAACCATTAAGCCTTCTTAATGCCTTTGGAAAAGGGCAAGCAAGGTGGGAGGAGTAAGTCATTGTAGGTAAGAAACTGAGCCACTGTCATTTGAGCATAAATGTCAAAGTGATCACTGTTGTCCTCCCAGGCTAGGAAAGACCCTGATTTATAAGTCACATATGCGGAGAAGAAATGAAGCCAAAGCTGACATTCTTCATCATTTACCCACGCAGAGGCACGCACGCCCAAATCTTGAATGTGGGTCTTTTGTACTTGACAATCAGATCAAGTTAAGAAAGGCCATGGGCTATTAATTCCCCACCCCCACCAGGCCTTTTTACCATCCTGGGAAATTAAGACTAGTTATTTTACTTTTTAAATGTTTCTTTCTCCTCTAGCTTTGGATGGAGTTTGAGGTTGGGAGAGAGAAGGGAGAGAAATGGAATTAAAATGTAGGTCAGCAGGTAGTTATTTACAAATGTCTGGGACAATAGAACAAGGGCTGACTTGGTCAAGTCTTGGCAAAGGCCTCATAGGTAGAAGTAAAGAAGCACAATCACTTTCTGTGAGAGAGTCACCTCTTTCGGGGTCAAAGCCACTTTCCCAAGTTGCTGAAGCGAATCTTTATTTTTTCCTAAAACTCAACAGACAGCATCTTCAGAAACTAATTTGATTTTGATTGATTTTTGAAACTTGAAACACTTCTAAACTAATTTTCAGTATATTACTCTTGTCAACGGTTAAAGATTTTGTCAGGAGGAATTTGCTGAACAGACACAGTAATTTTGTTTCTCATTCTGGCATATCACCCCTAAAGAGGAAGCCCAGGGAGGGGTGCAGCTCTGTTACTACAGCTGCTGCTATTAGAATATACATTGCAATTACTTTGCTGCTATTTTGGGGGCCTTCTCGAACAGTTCAGACTGCGACTCACCGGAGCTTTGAAATAAGAATCACAGAATTGTCAACTCCCCTTAGGTGAGACCTGGGATATAGAGGAGGGACTTGAGGCCCAGAGAGAAGTGATTCATTCAAGGTCATGAAGCAGTTTAGGGGCAAACCTGGGGCTGGAGAACATCTTCACGCTTTTAGCACGTTTTTCTCCCCAGGGTATCAAGAAACACTGAAACCAGACCAGCTCTGCAGGGGTCATAGACCAAGTTGGGATTTATTAAATAAATATACCAGTGACAACTTCAATGGGAGAAGGGGCCTTTAATTGCAGTCGATGCGCCAATCGATAGGCAGTAAGAGCCGCTCTGAAAGCCCAGCACAATGCCCGGCCCCTGACGACATGCAGAGGCTGTGCTAACCCATGTCTCCCTTTTTGTCTCGCCACAGTCAGCAGATCCGTTGGGGGCTGCTGGAAATAACAATGACATTACAAGATAATAACCTCTGCTCAAGCCAGGATTATGCCGAGAGGGCTGTCAAAGAGTGCTTTCCTTTTATTGCTTTTTGCCACCTAGAGTCTGTGGCACGTGGACAGATGGACGGGATCATCCTAACACATAAGCAATGGGGACAGACTGGCTCAAACCAGCAATCTTCGCTGGAGGCAGGGACTTACAAGCAAGGACCTGCGGGTGCCTGGGTAACAACGCTGGCAGATGCAAAGCAAAGAATGATGCAGGAGGGGAACAGAATTGCTCAAGGGCTGGCCCCTTGTGTGGCCAAATGGGCTCAAGGACTTTCATCTGCTGCAAAAGTACCTTGATGCAGCAGGAGTTGGTGACATGTAATGGGGACGAGCATTAGGAGCAAAGACTGGAAAGTGTAGAGTTCCGTTTGAACTATTTAAATCTGTTTCCCAACACTCAGCGGCCTATAGATGGATGCTAATAGGTCAAATCAATATGCATTTATGTGTATGCATTTATTCATTAATATGTTCCCAATATGCTTCAATACATATAATAAAGTGAACATGGGCGAAATTGAATGCCAAGGTTTTTGTTTTTTTTTAAATTCTGGGTAAAGAGAGATTGAGGAAGGAATGGGCATTGATATTTTAAAGAAAAAGGTAGTTTTAAAAAATTTATGCATTTTTTTCTTTTTTTGTTTTTATTGACACATTAATGGTATACATATTTATGGGATACAGTATGGTGGGTTTTAAGACTGAATAATAGATATTTGGGAACTGTATTGATGTCCAGCTACTTTGTGACTATATCAGTAGGGCCACAGAGCCAAATCATTGCTTTTGGGTAGAGACAAGGCTCTCCCTGAAGGAACTGGCTGTTTCCACTTTCAAAGAGTCCTGGAAAGAGTTAGTGGCTGGAATGCCAAGACTCGGGAGGACTGAGACCACAGCAAGGAGAGATGGTCTTTCTTTCTCCGGATTGAGGAGTCCAAGCTGCAAAGAAGACTGGATTACTTCTAGTGCAGGACCTGGCCGTGCGGAAGCTCACTGGGAGCAGGTCAGAAAGCCAAGGGTGTCGTCTGGATCTGGACTATGACTACACAATAATGTCTGCAGCTGCTTCTTTCTGTATGTCTTATCCCTTTAGACAAATATCCAATTACATTATAGCCTCATCTCTGCCACTGTAGAAAATTAAGGAAAAAGCTGAGCTTAATTTTGGGGATCTTAAGGAAAAGGAGACTGGGATTTGGGGGGCGAGTTCTGTGAGGCCAGATTGATGGTAGCAGCAGGGTCACCGGTGAGTGGTAGCTGTGTCCATTGGAAGGCTAACCTCTCCGGGGTATGGAGGCAGTGGGGTGACATGACTGGCCGGAAGGAGAAAAGGATGTCTGGGAGCTGCTTTTCACACCCTTTAGGCAGCAGACTAGGAGATCTTCAGAACCATCCAGGAGATGTGTTGAGGAAGGTACTTTGGGAGCAATAAAGCAGGTGTGTGCTTAGACCGTGTCAGTAGTGATAGAGAATGAGACAAAAATTCATAAAGCTGAAGGCTTAAGGAACTTCCCACTCTCTGGGAAGGCAAGACAAATACAAATGAAAAGATTCCTAAAAGTCATAAACCTGCTAAGCCTCCCAGGAAAGGAAGAAGACTGTTAGTAAAGTAGTATAGTAGTTCTGGGAAATGAGAAATCTCTGGGCTTGTGTTTATTGCAGATGCTTCCTAGAGGATATGGGAAAAGAACTAAACCTTGTAACAGAGAATTTAGGTGAGGCAAATCTTCCTAAAGTGATGTTCCCAGACCCGCAACATCAGCATCACTGGGGACTTCATTAGAACTGCAAATTTTTGGACTTTCCTCCAATCCAGATCCTATTGGATCAAAACTCCGAGGGTCGGGCCCTAGCAATCTTCACTTTAACAAGTGCCCCCAGGTGATCCCAAAGGCCATGCAAGTTCCAGGGCAACTGAAACCGGGAATGTGGTTTAAAGCAAGTTAATAGAAGTTTGGCCAAAGGTGCTTCTGCCAGCAGCTCTGCCGAGCTGTGAGAGAGACAGGTGACTGAGAGTGAGTAATTATCAGAGTTTAACACCAACAACAGTCCTCTTTCCTGTCATCGCAGAGCTTACAACATGTTCCTCAACTATTGCATTTTGTTGTTATATCCCTTGCAAAACTATTACTGGCACACATCACTTCCATTTTATAGGTGAAGCAATTGAGGATCAAAAAGGTACTATTACCTGTCCAAAATCACAAGAGTAATAAGCAGGACAGGCAAAATCGAAGTCCCAAATTTCTGACTGTTAATACAGTGATCTTTTCCCTACAGGGTGCTGTGTATGTCTTCCTCTCCTATTAATAAGGAGTATTCAGAAATCTCCTAAACTTCCAAAATTTCCCTGGCGGTGGCTAGCATCTTACATGCCACTTCCGAATATCGATAGTGACTTTTGGAACTCTCTGGTGAGAAGAATTCTGAGAATGCTTTTAGAGTCAGTGGGAAGGTGTGCTGCAGTGGGTGAATGATGTCTGCTGTGAGCATCTAAAGCATCAAGTGGCAATGTCTGTGCAGTATACATGACATCATCTGTTCACGGAGTACGATCCTGATCAGATTTCACTCTGTTATTTGGCTAGGTCCAGAGAAAGACAACCTATAGAAGAGTAGCATCTGGTTAGGAGGATTAAATAAGGATGGTTCTATAAAGAGAAAGGATTATTCTCACCCACCTTCATATGATCTCATTAGCCATTACTGTTCATGCTAATTCCAACCAGCTTTCATCAATTTGCAGAGAAATTTATTGATTAAAAAAAAAAATCTCACATTCTGCCATCATCCTAAATATACTTAACTGCCTTAAAAACCTGCACCTCTAAAATCTGGACAAGTCCTTAGTGACACATTTTTTTTATTCCTATTTCATGGTAGGATTTATCTGTGCCAGGTCTGCCAGTCCTCTTGAACAGCCCCAATATTGTCCTCTTAGGAATGAATGGAAACTCTCCCCATTTTGTTGGCTTTGTCCTCCTAGCATCCCCCTCCAAACAAACAAACAAACAAACAAACAAAATCACAAAGCAAACAAACTAAAACCAAAAAAGACAATACAATCAACCAATCAAACATTCCTAAAGCTTCCAGTGCTTGTGAATATCTGATCACTATTATTGCGTGTGAGTCACTTGCAAACCCAGGCTCAGTTTTTAATTCCTCCCGATGGCTGCTTTGCTCAGAACAAACAGACCAAAACTTTGTCCAAATCATGTGTGATAGAGCAATATTTTCATTTCCTATAATGCCAGCAACTAGCATTAGATTTCTCTCTAGCTCTTGCTGATTTCCAGGGATTTTGCTGCAATTTGGAGAAAGACTTCTCCCCACGGAGGCCACGGTTTCCAGCCTCTGTTGGCTTCCTGGCACTGCTTTGCCACCGTCCCCCTACTCTTTGCTAATATCGATATCTGCAATCATTACTCCATTTTGCTGTGATTTTAATTAGAGGACATGTGGTATCTTTTAATATTCTTCTGCACATTGAGGCTCTTGAGCATTGCTACCAACCAATGCCTAATATAATTTAGAAGCTGTGGCTTCATAAGTGAGTCCTCCAATCTTTTGATATTAAATTTTCAAATTAATCTTTGCTGTATGCATCACTGGTGATTATCTTGGCCTAAATTATGCATCCTTCTTAAAGTTGGAAAACAATAGCCCTCCTATCTGACAGTGAATCTACGCAGATATCCTTATCTCTAAGGAGAAGAAGTTTGTTTTTAACCCTCTATGGGTATAATTAGAGATCTCTTTGGCTCCGTCCTTATTCTCCATCATCCCACACATGGCTATAATAAGAGCAAAACTGATCCTGTGAGTGCCCTCTTAGCCCCTGATGTGGCTTCCTATTGCCTCCAAGACAAATCCAAGCCCTGATTTATCCTTCAAAAAACAAAAAGTTTAAATAGCAAGTGAAAGTGATATAACTGTCATGTTAGAAAAACTGTATGGGGTTACCTGATAATTGCTTGTGGCGTTATTTCTCAATGGAAGATTATATGGTACAGTGGGATATACACAGTCTCTAGAGTTGAAGGGACTCAGCTACACATAAGTATTGATTATTTATTACTTGCACCATTACTAGAAAATTGCTTCTCTTTTCCATACCTCAATTCTTATTGTCAGAACTAACAAGATGCCTCACAATTCACAATTGCAAAGATGTAGAATTAGCCTAAATGCTCATCAATTCATGAGTGGATTAAGAAAATACGGGTTATATAAACCATGGAGTACTACTCATGGAGTACTTTCATAAAAAGGAATGCAATGATGTCTTTTGCAGCAAGTTGGATGGAACTGGAGACCATTATCCTAAGTGAAGCATCTCAGGAATGGCAAAACAAGCACCAAGTGTATTCTCTAACAACTGGGAGCTAATTGATGGGCATACATGGGCACAAAGAGATGTAAAGGCCATTGGAAATGAAGAAGGGGGAGGGGGAGGAGGGGGCAAAAACCTACCTATTGGGTACAATGAACACTATTCCAGTGATGGGCTCACTAAAAACCCTGACCTAAGCATTATAAAAGGTATCCATGTAACAAAAACATTTCTATCCCCTCGATATTTTGAAAAAAAAAAAGAATTAAAAAGGTCATTATGCCATTGCATCACATACCAGGTTCTCACAGGGCAAACTTCATTTCCCTCTAACTTCTCCCTGTAGTTACTCTTAGGGGCAACCCTTAAGGCTTACAGGATTGAATTTAAATATGAATAATTGGGCAATCTACAGAAAAAAATCTTAGCGTATTTGTAGTTTTGTTTTGGAGGAGCAAATAAAATTAGATTATTTATCTAATTCCTCCATGTGTGGTTTTTTGGCCTTCTCCAATTGGGGATGGGATCTGTTCCTTTGGTTTAATTTGGGCCTCACTGTGCCTGTTTTAAAAGTGGCCCACACAATATGATTATACTCTTTCTCTGTATGGTTGTGTTGCAGTGCTCAAATTAAGGCACTGTCCCACCAAATGAGCTGATGAAAAATCTTCCAGCAAAAAAGAACAAGACAATCTGACATTTTTCTATGGGAGAAAGACTGTCATCAGAAACTCCATGTGATAATACAACAATCAAACAGCGGTGGAGAACGAGATTGGTCACATCCCCAGGCAATTATGGTCTATCCTCAAACTCAGGTAAAGCGTGACAAAGAGCGGGACTAAAAGCATTAACCCAAGTAATTCTCTGTCCCTGTGTTTGACAATACCGGAAACAGGCTTACTCCTCTTTCCCTGGCTAAACGACTCTAGGATGAAGTACAAGTACCTCTCTCTTTGCTAAACGATGCTGAGAATAAACAAAAATAATTTAGCTTCTTTATCTAGGAAATACTTGCTCCTGAAAGATAAGATGAAAAAAAAAATCTGTATAGACTGCAGGTTACACGGGTATACATAGTGATCAAAATGTACCAAATAGTACATTTAAAATAATTGCCTTTCACTATATATAATTTTGCCTTAAAAGTCATACATTGAGTTCTAGTTAATGAAACACCTGCTGAAAAGTTTAGAAGTGAAGTGTACTGATGTTTTTAACTTACTTTGAAATATATCAAAGAAAAGACAGACTGATGCATGGAAAAAGGGATGGAAAGATGGATAGACACGTGCTAAAGTAATGACAGCAAAATGTTAATTATAGACTCCTGGTGGTAGGTATATGGGTGTTCACTCTATGATTCTTTCAACTTTGCTATATTTGAATTTTTTAATAATAAAATATCAAGGATAAAGTAAAAAAAAAGATGGCAAAGAAACTTAACAGCTTATTTATTATGGATAACACCTGACTCATCAAATTACTTCCAGACACTCACCACACTGTGACCATCAGTCAGAAGCTATCACCCAATCGTCTACAGTCTCAGACTCTAGTTTCCATTTTACAAGGCCCTCCTTAAATTCAGTCATCCAAGGCCTTAAAACTTTATAGTAAAAATTCCTATTTTGAAATACTTCTAAGACTGTCTTTCTTCTGGCAATAAACCTAATAAACTCAGTTTTTCTTAATAGACTTTTCTGGTTGTCTTTGGGGAGTCAGTACTTGACTTCATAAAGTACCTTATTAAGAGGCTCATTGTATTTAACTTTTTAAAAAAATTTGTTTTCTTATTTTTTAATCTTTTCCTTTGTTTCTCCAGGAAATATTTATTGAGTGCCAGAAACTATCCTAGACACTGAGAACAGACCATTTCTGCCTTCATGGAATATACATTCCTGTAAGGAAAGGAATTTTTTTAAAAAAAAGATGACAAAAATAATTATATCATTAGAGTTGTGATAAGCATGTTAAAGGAAAAATCCCAGAGTGCTAAGAAAGCAAGTCAAAGGAGAACCAAATGTGGCTTTGAGTGCAGGTGTGTGTTGGAGAGCAGGGGCAGCATTCCTGAGCAGGTAGCACTGAAGGTGAGTCAAGAAGTCCGAGTGGAGAAGTGTCACTGGCAGAAGTGACAGCATGTCCAATGCTCAGTGTCAGATGGAGCCTGGCTTGGTGCAAGGACAGAGAGAAGGCTAATTCAGCACAACCTTCCATTGATAGGCAGGGCTGGGATTAATCAGACATTGTCAGACATGGTAAGTATTTACCATTCTATGTTAGTCGCTGCAGGCTGTTTTTCTGATTGTAGCATGTCTTGGACTCTAGGATATGGGCAGCATCTCACATCTAAGGTCTGAAGATTATGTCTGTATTAAGTCTACTTTTGCTCTCTTTTCTGCAATCATCTGCTCCCACTTTATGCTTTTACCTTCTTTTATTTTACCAAACTTGTTCAACTCCATGTGTGTGTTCTGTTCTGTTCCCCTTGCTATGCTTTATCTAGGACAGGGCTCCCCACAGCCAATATTCCACCTTATTTGGAGTCTTTTTGGGACTGAAGGAGTTCTTGCTTCCCTGGGGCAAGTCCTTTGAAGAGAGCCCTTAAAAAGCCATAGTCGATGAACTCTTTCTACAGCTTAAGTAACGTAATGCTTTATTGAATCTTTCCAGATACAAGGTCCCCACCGCTGCCAGCACTAATGAAGGGACTTTTCCTAGTTCACAAGACTTAATGCGCCTCTGGTTTTACTCAGCTTAATCCTGAAGTGGTTCGCTCCCTAGGGAAGTGCGATTGTCTCAGCTGGATCTCAAGTTCAGAGGTGACTTCTGTTCCAGGAACATAAAGAGAATGTATGTTTATTCGTAGGATGATTGCAGCAGTTTGGAATCTGGTGAAGTGCTCCTGCCATTTGACAGTGAGATTGGTGTTCTTCACATTGGACCTTTATGTTTTTTATTATAAAGTTTAGTGCAGAGTTTTAAAACTTTGTTAGAAAAGACTGAGCTCTTATGTGCAACCAATTCTTATTCAGAAGCCCAGTGTGTAAAACAGACAAAAGCAAAAAGTTCAGGTGACTCAGGGGAGGGACGGAGAGCTGACATATTGGACACCTACTTTAGTGCTGCTAAGTCTGCAGAAGGCACTGAAGGCCCCTAGGTTGAAACAGCATGGCTTGGCTCCAGTTTAAGACAACATGGTTGGCAACAGAAACTCAAGACCCTCTGTCTTAGTCTATTCCAGCTGCCATAACAAAATACCATAGGCAGGCTTATAAACAACAGATATTTATTTCTTATAGTTCTGGAGTCTGGAAGTCCAAAATCAAGGTGCCAACAGATTTGATGTCTAGTGAGGGCCTGCTTTCTGTTTCATAGATGTATCCTCATGTGGTGGATAGGACAAGGGAGCTCTCTGGGTTCTCTTTTATAAGGACACCAATCCCATTCATGAGGGCTCCTCCTTCATAATCTAAATGCCTCCCAAAAGCCCCACCTCCTAATATCATCACCTTGGGGGTTAGGATTTCAATATATGAATTTTGGGGGAACACAAGCCCTCATGCCATAGCACCCTCCTACAGTAAACACTTAAACATTCTCAACAAAATGATGTAAATATTCTTTTAAATACATAGCTCAGCTACCAGGAAAAAAAGGAGAATTTTGTAGGGCTATGAATAAAAATGAAACTAAAAATGAGAGTGGAAGTATGTGAGCTAACACTGCAACTGGCATGAGGGTGGCCCTTAAACTAGGAAGTAGGGTGTTTTACACACATTCAGAAACAGAAGACATGACCTTGGGCTCTCTAAAGGTGAACGTGAGAATTGGTTCCAAGATCCATTAAAGTGGCACTCCTTCATGGAAAGAAGGGAGTATATAAAACCACGCCTCAGTATAGTAAGAATTCAAGAAAACATGTCCATCTCTCTGTAGTCTCTGGGTGGAAAATAATCCTCCAAGAATCTGTGAAATTAAAGTCATAATCCTATTTCACTTTTGGGAGTAGGCTTTGAATTTAAATTATCTTTATGGTTTGTGAAGCCACAAGCTTTGCTATTAACATACAAATGATCCCAGGTCTGTGGTCCCTTCTCGGCACCTGGAAAATTCCAACAGAGTTACTCTCTTTAGAGATATACCTTTACCTTAGGCTGCACAGGAAGATGAGCATACTAACCCAAAGCATAAAACATAAAAGAAAATGATCCACGGTGAGTAAGAAGAAACAGATGTAACAAACAGCTGATGTAGATCAACTACCATTTCAATTAATAGAACCATATGATATAAAGTATAAAAGCAGTATATTTTTGTAAAAAATAGTAAGGACATAAAGCTGCATTATCATAAGAAGTGACTAAAATACAATCAAATATAGCAGATAGATAAAATTAAAATAGTCGTTTGTTGTAAAATACTTATCATAGCAATGAAATAGCACTTTAGATGCAACCAAAGAGAGGACTGGAGAGTAGGGGCTTGGCTTCCGTATTTAGAAACTATGAAACAAGCCCTGTGATGCTGTCTCCTTTTCTCCCATGACCTTGAAAACAGACTGGGCCAAAGAGACCTAGATTAGAGCAAACACTGTGTCCTGTGTACATCTTCCTAGCGCTGCTCTAAACCATCCATTAAGCAGAAAAACCTTCATATTCTTTGATGTTAGAAATCTGTAACTTTTCCTCAGAAACAAATGCTCACCTGCTAATAGACACTGGGATGTTATAGCCTGTCTTAGACTAGATCAGATTTTAGTCTAACATTTCTGATTTTGAAACATAATACCTCCTTGTTAATGGCCTGGTCTGCAACCTCCTTTACAGACAGAAAATGTATTAGCATATGGACGGGCAAACTCAATGGATAGCAAAATCTCCATTCCAGGACAGCAATTTAACTTATGCAAAAACTACTAAAGTCTGTCAAATTACATGTTTTTCTGAAACCTAACAGCCTCTTAAACCAACAGAATAGCAAGTACTCTGAATATTCTGCATTATTTCATCTAATCTTAACAATAATCTTAAGATTTAGTTATAATTTTATCAAAAAAAATACTGAAATGAAAGTTAGGTCTGTAGAGGCTAACAGAATTATCCATACATAAGGAGAGCCGTTTTTAACCCCAAAGCTCATAGGCTTTACCACTATATCATGCTATATCCTTTTCCTTGAATTCTGAATCATAATTGACTAGTTTAACATTGAAATCCTGAGTACCCACGCTGGAGTTATAAGACCAGCTGCCAAATTCATTTGTATGTTTTGTTTCTTTGTTTGGTTTTATTTTAACCTAATCTAGCAATAAAGAAACTAAGAGGGAAATTCAAACCTACCACCTCCTGCTAGGGTCAGCTGTTCTGTTAAAACATGGCTGCTGAAATTCTCACTTCAAATTTGACCCCAGGTTCAACTTATGGCACAAATGTGTCTCTTCCCAGGCTCCTCTGGAGCCTCCTCAGCTACACAAGGAAGTGGCTGTTTGAGGATGTTAGGTTCGTCTGTGTGATGCTGCCTGGTCCCAAGTTCCTAGTGTCAAGAATCAGTACTGGTACCTAGTTAAGCCAATGAAGTAGTGATCATAAACACAGAGCAATTTTATACAGTTTATCACATAAAAAAAGGAATGAAAGTACAGAAGGAAGCCACACAAAGTGAAAATACGTTCCAGAGAGAGTGGAACGGGTCAGTCTCCACAAGTGGAGAAAGACCCCAAAGTCTGAGCACACGTTGCCTTTTATGAGCTGCCAGTTTGTCCTGCCTTTCTCCTGGCAGGATTGGTTATCGTTTCCTGCCTTTTGGGGTGATTGACAGGTTGGGTTATATAACAGATCACATGACAGATCACATAACAGGTTGGTTGTGTAATAGTTTCCCTTTCTGCACATGGGTCTTCCTCAGAATCATACCCATGTCATGCTAATTAGATGGTAATGAACTCTAGGTCAGTTAAAGGTTACTAGGAACTTTTTACTATGCATGTTCCCAACAGGGAACAGTTCCTAGCTGCAATTTTGTTCCTAGCTACAACTCAGTCTGCAATCTCTGCCCTTAGCCACTTCCTTGCCACCTGTTTATCCTACACCAGACCTAACAAGACATTAAGAGTTAATCTCTGAGAAAGAGATGGGGGACAAGAAGGACATTAGTGTTATAGAAAGCAACTCCCTTGTCTGGGTAGGTATAAAGGTAAATGGCAGAAAGGAAATAGGAAGCATCATAGGACATTGGTGGAAAGGATGCTGGATGCAGAGAGGGCTCTACTGAAGGGGCAATAATGGAATTCGACTTTAAGAAGTACTTAAAATCTGCCCCCCTTCTCTGTCTCTCTCTTTCTCTCTTTGCAGCATAGCTTTTTCCAGGTCTCTATTCTCATGCTACCATCTTTCTAACACCAATTGAAGGAAGAATAAAATATTCATACATTTATAACTCTAGGTTTCTAGGTCTTTCTTTCCATTGAGTTTCTATTACTATTATTAAATTCATCATAAGAATCACTGCATACTCATTTAGTCGCTATTTTCTGAGCCCTTTCCACATGGCTGGCACAGAGCTAGGTTCTTTAGATGTAGTACTGCATGCATGTGAACACAACAATTCCACGAGGTCACTGTTATTGTTTCTGTTTTAGAGACAAGGAAAGTGAAGCCAAGAGAGGTTAACCTGTTAAGGAGAAGAACCAGGACTGGAAATCAGGTTCTTCATTCTCTATGGTCCATGTTCTTAATCACCATGTCTCCCTCAACAGATGTCAAGTAACCATAACAAAGAAGGTCATATGGTAAATAGTTTTGAGAAACACCAGGTTCATATAATTAAAATGCTTCATCTGATAATATGCATAGGAGATCTTACAAATGAAGGCAGAATGTGGGGTATTCATGAAATTTATTTGACTACACATTCTTTTCCCCCAGCACATCTTGTTAAGACAGCTTTTCTGTAGAGCACACGTTGGGAAATGCTTTTATAGACTGATAACTCACTGGAGCAAACTCTAAGTATTATAACAAAAATGTAGGTGCTCAGAGAGGGCAGAATCAGGTAATCAGCCACTTTATAGGGTATTACTATTATACTTTTTCTGTCTGCATGTGCTCCAAGTTTCACTGAACATCTGGAAGAGACCTGTCTTCATATAACCCCATGTTGTGTAGGGAAGGTTAAAGGCGCTCAGTTTTTTCCGGTAGAAATTTTGTGACTCTTCCTCACTTATTTTCTCAAACACCATAGAGACTTTTTTTCCAGCCAGAAGCTTTTAACAGAGCCACTCAATTGATATTTTTGAATCCTTCTTTTGAACTCAATTTTTAAAACAAAAATGTATGAAAAAGTTTATAAAAAATGTGAAACAAGATTTGACTTAATCATTTTTGTCAAAATGAGAAAAAAAACGTTGCCCAGATCCTCTCAAGTGGCCAGTCATTTCTAAAGCAGTTTTCCTGACCTTAACTAAATATACCACGGATGTTCACAACTTGCTTCTCTTTGCATTCCCTTCAGTTTATTGACAATTATCACAATGGAGACAATTAATAATGGAATGGGAGAAAGATTAAATGTGGACAAATGGAGAGATGTTCCCTGAAAGATGAAGAAAGGAAGAATCCTGAAATGTTAAAGAAAAGTGAGAGTAGGATGTCCTCTTTTTGCATTATATGGGACCTAGGGAACAGCCTATGAGATTTTCCTACTCTTTAACATTCTGTGGAATAGTAGGAAAGAAAGGAGAATTCTATTCACTCTTCTCTTTGAGGCTTCAGAGTTCTTACAGATAATGTCACAACTCTTGGACCCTGGAATCATAAAATACATGAATAAAATTGACTCTGGAGATCATCCATCCAATGATTTCAAACTCTTTGTTCCATGAATTGTAGGAGAGATGCAAAGGGACCTCAGGATAACCTCTCTAAGTCCCCATTTTTCACTTCAATCAACACAGCTCCATGTTCCTATTGGAGGAAAAGTGAAATTTTGTTAAGCTGGGACTTCCAGTCAACATGGCATTTGGAACCTGAAATACCAAATGTAGGTTTTTAATTGAGTAAGTACAGAGGTATGTTCAGAAGAGAGGCTGGGAGGAGTATAAGAGAAGCAGAGAGGAGGTTAGATTTGATTAAAGGAAGCAGAAGCTTCCTTGTGACTACAGACAGTGCTAGCAGGCATAGGGGCAACACCATGGGCATTTCCTGCCCCTGGCTGGAATGCCAAGCACACAAGGGCAGGAGAATGTTGATAGGGGTGACAGGTGGCCACGTTCTGTGAACCATCCCCACCCTAAGTCTTTAGGACAAACAGTTTTGTCAGAGGGACAATTTCTAGGTGGGAGACAAGGCAGAATCTGAGTAGCCAGCAATTCTGAAGAGATTTGTGGGAGAAATCCTTCTCTTGTACTACGTTCCACTCATTCCTAATCTTACTGGAAACAGCCAGGGAAAGACTTCAGTAGAAGCTTCCACCCTTAAAAATGTCAGCCGATGGGCTTGAAATGAAGCTCAACTGTAAACATAAGCTATCAGCAAGAATTAGCTCAACACTAAGGTGTTCACACGGTAGTAATATTCTTTGGAGGCAGGAGAATGAGGGTGGGTAAACTCACAACTTATGGAAGCGGTGAGTTGTTGTAGCAGGGAAAGGGCATTCCTCAAATTGTGGTTCGGGTGTGGCAAAGTCATAACATGTAACCAAATGTTTGTACCCCCGTAATATCCTGAAAAAAAAAAAAAAGAATTAGCAGATGTGTGAGAATTACCACAATGACAGGGAGACAATGAAGAGAACAAAACAGAGCTGGCAGGAAAAGCAGACAAGAAATTTATAATAAACATAATTAACATTTTTCAACAAAATAGGAAGGTGGAGCTTCCAGGAAGCAAAATCAAGAGGTTGTGTAGGAGGGGAAGCAGAAACTCTTGGCAATGAAAGTGACAAGATTATGTAATGGAAATAGTAATAGGAACCACGGAAGAGATAGACTGAATAGCAGAACAGACAGTCAAGGAGAAATTGGTGATCTGGAAGATCAAGCTGTTAAAATCTGTAAAAATGTGTCTCTGTGACATGGGATGCACCCTAAGGACTCATGCCCAGCTGCAGGAGTGTGCTTAGCTGACAGTCATTAGCCATGAGCCTCAGAAGCATCCATCTCAGCTTTCGAGGTCGTGTTATTCTCAGGGCAGCCCCCAGGCAATGACTGAGCAAGACGGTAATAATGTGAGTCTTCTGTAATGGGCAATCTTTGCTCTGGAGTTCCCTTTCAAGCTTCTAGGGACTGTCGGGTAAAAGTAGTATGCTAGCAGCTCCTCTACTCACCCACCCACCCAATCCTGCCACTGCCTTTTAATTCCATGGGTGTTACTTCCCATTCAAACTTTTGCACTCCTAACTCCATCACAGCGTCTGATTCTTGGAAAACCAAAGCTGCCACAGCATCTAAAAAGTGCAGGGAGATGGAAGCCTTAAGAGAGAAGCTAAGAAGCATGGAGCAAGGATGCACAGCTCTGGTAGGCAGAATAATGCCCCCTTCCACACCTGAACCCTGGGGATGTGAATATGTCACAAAATAAATGTAAAATGAAAATTCTACGTCCAGCTAAATTATAACTTGAATATGAGAGACAAATAATGATATTTTTGGACAGACAAGGACTTAGAAAATCACCAACAAAAACATATCTAAAGAATGATCAGAGGATATGCTACAGATTGAGTATCCCTTATTCAAAATACTTGGAACCAGAAGTGTTTCAGATTTTGATAATTTGGGGATTCGGGAATATTTGCAGATACTTACCAGTCGAGCATCCTTAATCTGAAAATCCTAAAGACAAAATGTTCCAATGAACATTTCCTTCAAGTGGGTCATATCAGCTCTAAAAATGTTTCAGATTTTGAAGCATTTTGGATTTTTGGGATTAGAAACATTCCACCTGTATACCAATAATGAATACAAAATGAAGTACTGATAGATAATAAGAACATTTTTAGATTAGACATGAAAGGTGTATGTATATACTTTTTTTCCTATAATTATCTGGAATTAGAATTCCAGTGCTACCAACCAGGTGATAGGAGCCAGAGAAGAAAGCATAACTAAAGTTTGTGTCTTGAATAGATGGAGGCTTTAGATACTGATTAACCTTAGTGACCATGTAACTTTGGTGACATGACATGATGTAACCTTATATGTTGCTAGAAAAAATAAGTTAATAGAATGTTTGGTAACAATTTAGGGAAACAACTTAAATAATAGAAACCAAATATGTAACTTTCAAACTAGGAGAGGGAAAAATAGAAATAAACTTTATCAATTTAAGAGAAGTAAGAACAGGATAATAAAAAGAAAGAAAGTAGATTAAAAAATTAATAACAAAGAGAGCCAGTAATATGCTACTTGCAAGAAATATTTCTCTCAAAATAAAAGGGAAAAACATATATGAGGGCACATAAACCAAAAAAAAAAAAACCTGGTAAAAAAAGACATCTGCACTTTAACATTTATGGCAGCACAATTCACAATTGCAAAGATGTGGAAACAAGCCAAGTGCCCATCAATGCATGAGTAGATTAATAAAATGTGGTATATGTATACCATGGAGTACTACTCAGCCACAAAAACCAGCAGTGAACTAGCACCTCTTGTATTATCCTGGATAGAGCTGGAGCCCATCCTTCGAAATGAAGTATCACAAGAGTGGAAAAACAAGCACCACATGTACTCAACCATCAAATTGGTACTAACTGACCAACACTTATGTGCACATATGGTAGTAACAGTCATTGGGTGTCGGGCAGGTGGGAGGGGTTGGAGGGCGGATCGGTAAATTCACACCTAATGGGTGTGGTATGCACTGTCTGGGGGATGGACATCCTTGTAGCTCTGACTCTGGTGGGGCAAAGACAATATATGTAACCTAAACATTTGTACCCTTGTAATATTCTGAAATAAAAAAAAAACTTGGATAGAAATATTCATATCAGATAAACTAAAATTTAGGGCTAAATGTTTTATGAGGGAGAAAAGAGAATATTTCATAGCAATAAACCTAGCAATATACCAAGAAAATGAAACATTTATGATCTTGTCCCTATCTAACAATATAAATAGATAATGGCCAAATGGAGTTTCAGCAAATTCCAAATTATTGTGTGTCATACTGATTATATTCTCTAATCAAAGAAATAAAACTGGAAATGAAATAGGAAGCTCAGTAAAGTCTCAATATTGTGGACAAAAACTTGTTATAAAAAAGGGTTCCATTGTTTAAGAACTTTGAAAACCCATGATTTGATCCCATTTTACAGATGGGGGCAATGGAAGACTATAGCTACTAAAGTGGTTTGGCCAAGGCCATGGCACGTGGTCTAGACTCCAGGTGTTTAATCCCAAACAACACAGCAAAATTGAGCTTCTGGAATTGCTTGTCAATAGAATCCAACTGGAGAAAAATTATGTTTTTAATATAAATTGTACAAAGATAAAACGTAAGTGGTATTAAACAAGCAAATAAAACCCAAACTGAGAATATCCAGCCTGTGCTATCAATACTAGGTTTCAACTATAGCATAAGACCTTCTGATTTCAAAGAGAGTGTCGAAAAGGCTGGGAGAAGATTAAACCCTAGGGTGAAGGTCATGAAGAGGGGCAACATCAGGTCTGTGGGATAACCCTGCAGAATGAACAGTGACTATAAAGCTGGAATACATGTCTAACTTTTAGGGTCATTTTACCAGCGATACTTCACTGGTAAAATGCATCAAAAGCATATAATTTTCCTTGACAAGCTTCTTGGTAAGTCATACCAGCAAATGCTCATTCTTACTTTTTTTTTTTCCCTTCATGACCACCTTTTTTCTCATAAAAGGGTGAAAGTTAGAGTACAGTAGGGTTAAGATGATTATCAGTGCCACGCATTCCAAAGGGCAAAATAAATGAAGGATATCAAAAGTTATTGGCTTCACCAATGGGGAGTCATTGCTGTCTTGGAGAGAGACCAGCGGCAGAAGGAAGAGGGAGGCGTAAGCCATGACTGCAGAATTAGAGGAAGTAAGTGGAGAGGTTGTGGAGACAAGAGGCTGGGGTTTCTGTTGGAAAAGGTAGACTTGTCTGTTTTTGAAGGATGAAGGAAACTACATAATAGGTAGAATGGTTTACTTTGGAAGCGTTCGGAGATGGGCGGTACCAGTAACGTTGTAGATTGACTGTGCTAAAGGGTGAGGGACATAAGGGAGAACCATGTATGGGAATCAACAACAGTGTGGCCATAACTATTGCTAACTTAAGCCAAGAGAACCTGGCTGTGAATAGGGTCAAGGAGGTAAAGTAACTGCGAACAGCCAATATGTATAGAATCATTACCATCGCTATGACCACCACTGATACTGGTATCTCTGAGGACGATGGAGGGGCATGGTAACCTGTAATACATACATTTTTCTGCTGCCTTAAGAGAAAAATAGAAAAGATATATGGTTTGGGGTCATATGTGGGTTTCATTTGTAAAAGAGAAGAACGCTATTCTACATGTATGAAGCAAGGATAAGCTGAAGGCAGACGGGTGGAGGAAAGGGCCGTGTGGCAGTCTGGGAGAAGGGACGTTTCAATGAGATGATATTGAATTGAATTTATGAAGTCTAATAATCTAGTCATGTTGCTCCCACTAACTATGGCAAGTCAATTATCCTTTCTGAGTTTTATATTCTCACTTAAAATATTAGAGACTGGGCTGACTCATCTCTGAGGTCCCTCAAATCTCATTCTGTATTCAGTGTAACTGCTTAATTAATTGTGTCTCTTTGAACTCGTTTGAACCCATTATGTAACCGTTCTGGACTTCAGGTTACACACACACACACACACACACACACACACACACACACACACTGTATTTTGGTTCTATTTGGCATCACTATCCTATGAAGATGTCATATACATTGATCACTTAATGAGTGCATTTTATGCCAGTCATTGTTTCTAGCACTTTACTTATATTTATAGTTTTTTGTTGTTGGTATGACGATCCTAGGAAAACTTTGGAGATTGATACTACTGTCTTCCCTTTCACAAGTGGAAAACTAAAGCTCAGTGTAATGTGCTTTGAAGGGAAGATCCAGGATTCAAGATTGGCCCTTTCTAATTCCAAATCCATCTTTTAAACCTCTTGCTATGTTATTATTTCAGGTCACAAAATGAGATGAAATGTACTTCCTTTTGTTGAGGTATATTTCAGCCCTTAACTGAGGACAACTCAGAGACTCAGGCCTTTTCCTTACTCAATTGTGAAACCCATTGTGGTGGTGTATCAGTGAAGATGAACAGAAAGAGAAATATGGAAGCCTTCATGGAAACATTTATCTGACAACCCAGTTTGAAGTACACATTATAGACGTGTAATATATGTACCCCTTCCTCTTAAACCAGAATATCTACTGAAAAATGTCATTAGTATAATCATTGGGCTAAATGACAATTGTACCAAATGGACTCAAATTTATATGGATACACACATTCAGCAATTTCATGGAAAATTGCTTCCAAAATTACATCCCTAGAAGGAACTCCCATTAATAATGCTCCTTGAGGCCACATAAATTCCTTTAGGATTTTTTTGCTTCATGCAATTAAATGCACTGGAAAGCATCTGGCTTCTTAGGGGTAGACTTAGTTAATGAAAACATAGTGGGAATTTAAAAATAATGATTCTTAGATTGCTATAGACACAGTAGATGCTTCTACAAACAAAGAAAGATGTGTCTCCAGGGAGAATTTGACCCAAATCTATAAAATCATGATAGGGATAGTGATACGCATTTAAACAAAACTTTGCTGTTTGTCAAATGTATCCAATTCCATAAACTCTTGCAATCTTCAGAGCAAACGGGAGAGGTGAATGGACCAGATCTTTATCCCTCCCTTTGTATCAGGGATGAAACCAAGTCTGAGAGAGTGATTGCTTTGGCCAAGGGTAGAGCTAGTGCATAGTATAACTGGGAATTGAATTTTCTTAATTCTGAGAAGAAGGGAAATTTAATTTTTTGATATTTATTGTGGATAAGAAGCTGGGACAGATTGTTATTTCATTCAATGCTTCAAATTCTTTTACTGAAGGGCTTTTGCCATGAGGTGAGAGAATGCGTGAGAATAAGAGTGAGAGAGAAAAACAGCTGTCCAAGGTCACCCATTTATTTTCTAACAAATAATTATTGAGTTGTCATGAGGTGCTCTTGGTTCACTGAAAACAGTGATGGGCAAGATGAAGAAGTCTTAGTGATGCAGGGGGTCAGAATTTAAACCTAAGTTCATATAAACACAAAGCCCTTTTTTCCCCTCACTGACCCACACGGAGATCTACTATCTTCCTTTGCTTTTCTTAACCAAAAGTACAATGTATCCTGTGAAAGACCACAGATGGATATTTGCATATCTGCAGAGTAGAAGATGAAAATCCATCAAAATTCAAATGATGGCAAAATACTGGCAGAATTTAAAGTGTACTTGCAGGGATTGGGGAATAGAATTTGAGCCGGGGGCCTTGCTTGCTGTTTCCAGATTGATGACTTTCTTCTCTTTGAGAGGTCAGACTGGTGACTTCTTTCTCCCTTTGAGTGCAAGAACCAGAACATGATAACTGATTCCTTCTCAGTTTCAAGAGATAGACAAATGCAACAAGGACAGCGTAAGAACACCACTGTCTAGAAAGAAGGAGGCAGAAATTGGTTGTGGTTGCACTTTGTGTCAGTCTCCTTGAACCTCCTTGATCACAACATATCTTTCCTGGTCAGAGCCCTTAGAATCTTAAGGTATCATTAATAATAGAATTCAAGAAACTTCAGGGCAAAAAGTGTCTTGTATATTTCTGCCTCATTGACTCTCCGTCTCATTTCCAATCTCATCTGAAAACATATCTTTTTCTCTCCTGACCGTGTCTGCTAATTGCCCTCTCCCACGGCTATTACTTAACCAGAATATATGTGATCACTTTAACAAGAGTATTTAACTTCATGGGGTTGTTGAGATGTTGTTTTTAATAGTTTTAGGTTGAAAATGTAAGCGGCTGAGGTTCTCGCCTGGGAAGGGGCCTCGTGAAAGCCCTGTCGATCTTTGACAGAACATTTCTTAGTCTTTTAAACCCATTCCTCCCTCCTCCTGGTTACTGGTTTAGCTTTGAATTTATACTTTATGTTATGAAAATAAACAGGTTTTATTTTCATTTCCAAATGTGCATCTCATTTGATTCCCTGAACATTGTTGCACACAAATATGTCAAAAACTCCCGACTGAACCAGCAAAAAAGTGTGATTCACCATTAATCCCGTTTCGTTGGGATTTTCCTGGAGATCCGTGCTGCAGTCTACATCACCCTTGAAGCTGCCTTTCTTTTCACCATCTGCAGGCAGTCAGTGACCCAATCCCAACAATTGTGCCTCCTAATTTTTCTTAAGATATTCCTACTGCCATTGGCCTAGGTCAAGTGGTTGGTATTCTTCACCTGAACTGCTACAGCTACTTCTGCAGGATGACTGCCTTCCAGATGACACCACCACTCCCTCATTTGCTCATTCTGCAAAAAAACTTGTAGAACTTCTAAAATGAGAAAGTCGTTGTTCAGAGCCAGTGGGAAGTGGTAAACCAGATATGGCCCCTGAACTTACGCATCTTCGATTCTAGTGGATCTTCTTGGACATTAAGCTGAACCCTCTCTATTGCTTAGTGACCAACTCCACCCAATCGCATATAGGATTCCTTGGCATGGAATTTAAAATCCTTCACTCTTGTTGCCTCTGCAACCTCATCTC
>CAUYSK010000420.1:0-30685 GCA_963575035.1 Avahi laniger | reverse complement strand
AAATTAGCCGGGCATGGTGGCTCATGCCTGTAGTCCCAGCTACTTGGGAGGCTGAGACAGTAGGATTGCCTGAGCCCAGGAGTTTGAGGTTGCTGTGAGCTAGGCTGACGCCACGGCACTCGCCCCAGGCAAAAGAGTGAGCCTCTGTCTCAAAAAAAAAAAAAAAAACAAATACCAACTCAGAGCTTACGCAGAGTCAGATAACATGCACAAAGAATTACTTATTTACCATTGCCATCAGAGCTGAGAAGCTCAGGGTAGGGGAAGCATGTCCAGCAGGGTGACATAATCTAATCTGAGAGATTAGGGAAGGGTGAGACTTGAAGGGTAAGCAGGCGTGGATCAAGCAAAGGATCAGATAGCATTCTGGGCAGAAGCAGCAGCATGTGCAAAGGCCCTGTACAGCCAAAGTACATGCACAGGGGAGGTCGGGGGATGGTCAGACAGGCCAGGACCTTGCAGGTCCAGGACTTTGTCTCATAGGTTCAAGGGGTTCCTAGGGTGTTGCAAGCCATGTGTGTTCATTTTTCTGGAAAGAGAGGTCTATGGCTTCCACTAAAGTCTGGAAAAGTTCCAAAAGGTTAAGAACCACTGAGCTAGTTCAACTCATTACAACAAAATGGGCAAACTGAGGTTCAGAGAAGAAGACTTTCCCCACGGTTTCACAGGAGGCTGGAGAACCCAAGTCACTGACTTCCAGTCCAGTGTTCTCCCACAGCCAGCCAGGAGCCTTGTTTCTGCAGGGGATGTGTCAACAACAAATGCTAATCCTCACTGAGCACTGATACTAGATCCAAAACAAGGCAGCTTTGTTTCTCTGTCAGGCAGGCCTAGAAGTGACACTCTACAGAAGTGAACCGTGAAGTCACCCAGCCCATCCTTTCTGGGCTAACCTAACCTGGAAAACACAGGGGCTCAGAACCTGCCCTCACCCCTGATTCCGAGGACCCCTGATGAGATGGCTTCTGGCTCTTCAAAGGCCTCCATGGATGATGCTGGTTCACTACAGGAAGGGCAGTCAGGACAGAGCTCTCACTGCTAACTCAGCATCCAGCCTTTGGGAGACGCTGTTTACTTGTTTTTTGTTTCAAAATCAGGACTGGGCCAAGAACAAAATGTAGCCCTCAGTACATGAAAGGGAGAAAGCCTATAACCCCAATTTTATCAATTCTACCTGGAATTGAGAGATAGGCACTATTTTTAACAAAAGTGAACAAAAATAGGCCATGCGTGGTGGCTCACGCCTGTAATCCTAACGCTTTGGGAGGCCAAGGTGGGAGGACTGCTTGAGGCCAGGAGTTTGAGACCAGCCTGGGCAACATAGCGAGATCCTGTCTCTACAAAAATCAGAAAAATTAGCCAGGTGTGGTGCCATGCACCTGTAGTCCCAGCTACTCAGGAGGCTGAGGTAGGAGGATCGCTGGAGCCCAGGAGCTGGACGTTGCAGTGAGCTATGATGATGCCACGGCACTCTAGCCCAGGAAACAAAGATGCTGTCTCAAAAAAAAAGTGAATAAAAACAGTAAATTTCTCCTTTGCCACTTATTTCATGATATTTAGAAGACTTGGGGGAAAGTCTAAATATGTGTGGAGATAACTTCTTAAAGCCTTAATGCTTCCTGGAATACCTAAAGTAGGAAGTCTCAAGTACCTGGACCGGATTCCAGGTAGATCCTGCTGGGATCCAGCATTCCAGCCCTTCCTACCCTTCTCACCTGTACCTCCCACTTCCCCACCTGCACTGTAGCTCAGCTCCCTCCTCTTCAGGCAATCAAATGAAACCTAACAGCCAGCAGCCAGCCTCAGCCTGTCAATGAGGCAGGCCCAAGCTGGGGAAGACTCAGCCCCTCTTCCACCCGCCCACTGGTCAGCTTCCAGGCTCTGCCGCCTCCTGGCCTCCTGTCCTTTCAACCCGTTACTTCCACAGACACAGCTGTCAAACCTGACTAAGCAACTCCTACTGCAGGGCCCTCTGCCCACGCTGGACGAGCGTGGAAACCACCGTGCTGTGTCTCCCTGGGTTTGAGGATGCATGCCCTTTGTTAAGCAGTCTGGAGTCCACACCCAATATGCATTCATCAACAAAAATTAATGAACTTCAACTGTGCGCCAGGCACTGTTCTGGGCTCTGGTCAAACAGCTGGTAAGGAGTTTACCTCCACATGAGGGAGAAGATCACAAAAAAGAAGAAAACAAATGCTATGTTTAAAAAAAAAAACAGGGTGAGGAACAGAAAGTGATGGGAGCACTATTTTGCTATTTCAGACCCAGGGGTAAGTAACAACCTCTCTGGGTGACATCTGAAGAGAGACCTGATGGAACTAGGGACGCATGAGGGAGAACTTGAGGAGAGCACTGTTTCCCGAGTACTTGTGATCTAAGTACTTCCTGTGCACGAACTCCAACAATCCTACCACTGGATTCACTTTAACAATGAGGAACTGATTTTTAAGAGGAGGAGGAGCTGGATGTGGTCACTACACCCACAGCCCCAACTGCTTGCTGGAGGAGGGCATTGCTGAGGCAGGAAGATCACTTGAACCCAGGAGTTCGAGGCTACAGTGACCTGTGACTGCACCACTGCACTCCAGCCTGGGGACAGAATGAGACTCTGTCTTGAAAAAAAGGAAAAGAAAATTCAGAAACAGCTTGTAAACATTTACTACTATGCTTTTAAAATCCTAATGTGAGTATTGTGTGACTTTACACATAATTTAAATTTAGAATTTTTTTCTTTTTAAGAGATGAGGTCTTGATACATTGCCTGCGCCGGTCCCAAACTCCTGGGCTCAAGCGACCCGTCACCTCGGCCTCCTGAGTAGCTGGGACTACAGGCGCGCACCACCACACCCGGCAAAATTGTAGAATCTGTCTTCGAGTTCTGAATGCTCAGTTTTTAAGTGTCTTGCTTATCGTGATGACAAATATATCATCCAAATTAATTGGCTAATATCCCAAGGCACGATACACATCAAGTGTAAGATTCATGAAAGAATCTTCTTCGTAATTGCTAACATTGTGGCCGCCTTCTCGTCAGAGCTAATTAGATCATTTGTTTTTTCCCCTCATGATACTGCTGACAAAAAAGTATGTACCAGAAGCAGGAGAAGTATCAACATTTTCTTGTTCACTCTTGCATATATTATTAAAATCATCTTCAGTCTGTGATGTCTTTTGGGAATATTCTGAAGCTACTTCTGCATTTTATAAGGGTTTGTTTCAGTACTGGGCAGTGGCTTCATCCTAGCCCTCCCACGTGCCAGCCGGACAAGTCACATAAACCCCTCATTTGTGAAATGAGGCCACTATCACCTGCTTGCAGTGCTGCTGGGAGGATTAAATATATGTGGCACAGTTCCTGCCATTAGTGCACTGAAGTTGTTTGTTACATAACCATCGTGAACTTCACCATTATTCTAAGGGCAACTTTTTATTTTTTAGGTCAAATCCCTAGGACTCTTTCCATTCCTCCCCATACTCTGAGTAGCGGTTCCAAAATGTACCCCACCATCACCAGCAAGAGCATCAGTGCCACCTGGGAACTTGGCGGACATGCCAATTCTCAGCCCACAGACCTACTGAATCAGAAACTAGGGACTGGAGCCCAGCAAGCTCTAGGTGCTAGAGTTTGAGAACCACTGAGCAGGCAGACAGCAGCCTGGGAGACCCAGCAGGTCCTCAGGACAGGGAGCACCTGGCCCCAGATGACTCTGTCAACGACACCTGCTAATGTATTAAGCTCCAAGTTATCAATGTGTTACAAACACAAAGCTTCCTATCTGTCTTTCTGGCTGTTTTCTTTAAACCCCAAATATACCACTTGCATAAAAATGAAATGTCTTGGCTGGGCACAGTGGCTCACATCTGTAATCCTGGCACTCTGGGAGGCAGAGGCTGGAGGATTGCTTGAGCTCAGGAGTTCAAGACCAGCCTGAGCAAGAGTGAGACCCTATCTCTACTAAAAAATACAAAGAAATTAGCCAAACAACTAAAAATGGAAAAAATTAGCCGGGCATGGTGGCACGTGCCTGTGGTCCCAGCTACCTGGGAGGCTGAGGCAGGAGGATCGCTTGAGCCCAGGAGTTTGAAGTTGCTGTGAGCTAGGCTGACGCCACGGCACTCTAGTCCAGGCAAGAGAGTGAGACTCTGTCTCAAAAAAAAAAAAAAAAAAATGAAACGTCTTACAAAAATCCTATCCTCATACTCCTTTTTATAGCAACAGGGAAAAAAAAACTCTGTCCAGCTTATCCCAGACTACTGTCCCTATATAATTACTTTTCCAACTTTCTCTGTAAGACTTAAATTGGCACAAATACTCATATCCCTTCCATCCATTGCAAAGAATATGAATTTAAGATTTGGTTAGATTAAATTTTTATGATAAGAAAAATACACTCTGGTTGTTATATGTACATATTTATCGTTTCTTAAACCAAACTGTCCCAGATTTGATGTTGCCACAGTTGAGTGATTGGAACACAGATGCCCACAGAAAGAATGGAACCAAAGCCAAGTCCCACAGACCCTCCAGTGGACTTGCTGGGCTCGGTCCTGCATTGGAACAGGCTGCGTTTCGGTAACAGTTCTCTTACTACAAACTCAGACCCTCTCCAGCACAAATTTGTGGAACGCAGCAGTTGTAAATGATTACTCCCTCAGAGTTCTTTCATCCAAACCAGGACACTTTTGAGAGGGGTAGGGCAGGTGATATTAATAATTACGCCAGGACAGCAGGCGTAAGCCAGGAAGTGTGATGATCATCACCCCATCTGTCATGGTCTACATGAGCACAGTGATCCTCAAAGCAATTTTCCTCTGGTGTCCAGGCATCTAACTGAGAGGATGACTATGTACATCTACAAGCAAAAATCCAGAGTTCAGCTCTTCACCCAAAGGCTAAGTGTCACTTACAGGGGAAAGCCTGGACTCTGTCACAGTGAGCTGCACCAAAGGATACAGATGAAGAGATGCGTACAGGAGGTACGGAGGAAGGGGCAGGGAACTTCTGTGCCCTCCCCAGGCGCACCACCCTCCAGGAACCTCCATGTGTTCAGCTACCTGGAAACCCTGTTCTTTGTGTTTTTGAAAGCAGCCATCCTCGTGTATGAGGTGGTATCTCGCCATGGTTTGGATTTTCATTTCCCTACTGACTAGTGATGCTAAGTGTATTTTCATGTGTTTATTAGCCATTTGTATATCTTCCGTGGAGAAATGCCTATGCAAGTCCTTTGCCCATTTTCTAACTGGGTTGTTTGTTTTTTGTTGGCCCTGTGCCATCTTCGTCTATTTCTAGAGAACAGAGCTAGACAGTTAGCCAAGGTCATGTTCCCACGCAAACAGTTGTTATGCCACACAATGGACTACTAGTCAGCAATACAAAGGAATTAACTAGCGATAAAAACAGCTTGATTAATCTCAAAGGCAGCAAACAGAGAAAAAGCAGCGCATCTCCACAAATTACATGCTATACCGTTACATTTATACGGTATTCTGGAAAAGGCAAATCTACAGGTATAGATAGAAAACAGACCAATGGCTGTCAGGGGTGGGAGAAGGGTTTGACTATAAAAGGGCGGCAAAAAGATTTTTTTCCCAGGGTGACAGAATTGTTCTGAATGCTGAATGTGGTAGTGGTTACACAAATCTACCTGTGTTAAAACTCATACAGTTATAACCCCCCAAAGGCAAATTTTGCTGTATGCAAATTTTTAAAATCTCACCCAGAAGAGGAAGGTCCCCCCCTTTTATTTACATAGGCATTACACTAGACAGCTTACAAGCACCATGTCAGAATCCTTACAAAACCTCAGGAATGCACAATTACTGTCACTTGAACCCATACCTCACTAACTAGGAGAAACTAAGTCCTGATCACTCCAGGCACCCAAGATTCTACTTGATCTTTCCAAGACCCAGGGTGTTTACAAATTATCACTTATCACACGGTAGCAGGAATTTATAGTTGGCAGAAACATGTCTGTACATAATGAATCTTTCTCCCTGGGGATAAGGTCCACAGAGCTTCCATCAGATGACAGTAGAAAGCTCTGGAATCACTACTCCACTTCAAGGCCCTCAATTTATGGATGGGAGGGAGAATGGCCTACCCCAGAGGACACAGTGCATTTTTGTGGCAGTGCCAGGCCAGTTCTCTATCACCCAAAGATGCCACAGTCCCAAGCATTCCTGGTGACAGTAACTCACATGCTCCCCACGATGGTTTTAGCCCACATGATTTCCTCAACAGCAGGTGCATTTCCCGGACAAAGCTGGAGTCAAGGACTGCAGGCTCCCTGTAACACAGGGCAGTCCCTAGCCCAGTTCTTATCTTGTTAAACATAAAAACTTCATTTTACAACCTTGCATATTTACCATAATTAACACATTAACTGCCACGTGAGTTGTATTTAACTCACGCTAGTTTTGAGCCCAGGTTCTCATGAGACAAACCTGGGCAAAACCCTGTAGTTGTTTTGTGAAAATCTTACTTGTTGATGTTCTTATCGTTACAATTAATATTGACAAATTAATTCTATGAACATGGATTAAATAAATAGAAGTCAATAAACTTTGTTTTTCATTAAATTAGAAAGGATTGTTTTGTTTTCAAAGTTTTTATTCTATTTTTGTAATAACACACTGTGGCCTCAAGAAAAAAAATTTTTTTTCTAGTGTGGCAGTCAATGTGTTAATAGAGAAAGCTTCCCATGAACAGAAAAAACAAGGCTAGATCATGCAGAAAAGCATGCTTTTGATCTGTGCCTTTGGTTTTCGGATGAGCTCAGAGAATTAATATTTGTAAGGAGCTCTTGACAAGCTGAGGCAGAGGCACAAATTAGTGTGGTTCTGCTAAATGAGAGGTTCTGCAGCTCCAGGACCAAATGATTAAAGAAAGTGAAAAGGGCTGCCCGGGCTCTGGTCTCTGCAGACAGCACCGCGCTTCACACTAGTTGCACTGATGAGTTTGCAAGGAGACGACACACGTTTACTTTCACCTATCAGAAATTCCCAGGGGAGCAGGGGTTAAGGAAGACTCAGAACAACACTGCAGGATTTCTGAAATTATTTTAACTGTGAAAGCTAATCAAGGGAGAAAAATAAAGGGTATAAAATCACCCTGCTTGTGGTGTTCAATGCAATTCATTAAATTACTTATACATGAGGACTTTGAATGGCTTACGGTATTTTAACTGTCACAAAACAAAAGCGACACATTATGATCGTTTTACCTCCAGAGCTGAACAAAGATGATTTAATTAGTCCTGAGAGTCACCCTGCAAAGAGAACCTGAGGTGACATCTCTTGGGGTGGAGCAAAACTATACCTGCTGGTGGATGAGCCCTGCTGTGACTCTGCCATAAACCACGGCCTGCAAGCACAGGCTCATTCCTTCTAGAGACTCAAGAAATACCATAAGCAGTACTTTCCCTGATCTGCCTGCACACACTGGGGCCACAGGTGCAGCTGAAATGAAATGCCATCTGCTCTGCCTATAACTGATCTCTTCCAAGGTTTATTACTTAATTACAAAAATGTATGCCCTGGAATTCAGGCTTCTCAGTTGGCGATGACAGGAGGGGTGGCGGGGAGAGACACAGAAAGAGAAAGAGAAAGGAAAATAACCTCAATAGTCAGAGACCTCCCTTCTTCTGTGAGTGCTGAAGTCTGAATTTTATTGTACTTACCAGATTTCCGTTTTTAAAGAAATGGTCACTCTAGAGAAGAAGGGGACTTCAGGCAAGGACAAAGCTAAGGTTTACTGAGTACTTCTTAAGTGTCCACACTCTGATAACACGCTTTATGCGCAACAGCTCATTTAATCCTCCCTCAACACCATAAGGTAGGTACTGACATGATTTCCTCCATTTTACGGATAAGGAACTGAGGCTGAGACAAGGTGAAGTGACCGGCCCAAGGCCCCACAACCGTTTCGTGGAAGAACTGGGATCCAAAACCACAGCTACAGGACCTGAAGCGCACACTCCGGCCCTGCCTTAGTGACTCCATCCTCTCTCAGCGAAGATGGGGAGACTGAGGGCTAGTGAGGGGCACTAATCCAGTGCAGCGGTGCCAATCCAGGGGCCACAACAGAGGCCTCCTGCCCTCCAGCTCAGGCTCACGCTGTCAACACGGATGAGTGTGTGTGGCCGGACCGTCAACTCCCCAAGGGCAACGATGCCTCTACCCTCCTCAGCACCTTCCCCTGCCTTGGCAGGCTGCTGGACTCTCAGGGATTCGACTAGTGTGGGTGGGTAGGTAGATGGAACTATTTTCACTCATAAGGGCCACTTCCCACTCTTGTGCCATTCGTGAGAGGTTTCTCCAAAGCAGATTCTCAGCAAATATACTTTTTAAGCCACTTCTATAATTAAGAAACCAGAAGTTGCTTTATCAATCTGTAGGCACATGTGAGGCGACCTTAACAGTCCTGCAGACAGGCTGGAAAGCCCCAGGGGACTCCCAAGGCGGGTTCCAACCAAAGACAATGGTGGTGCCTCCAAGTCAGCCCCTGGGCTCAGCAGCAGACCAGCATCAGACCCCAGGCCAGAGGGGGAGGGAAGTGAAACGCAAGTTCCCAGCAGTATGTGACCTTGGCAAGTCACTTTCCCCCTTGCTGCCTTCCTTTCCTGGACTGTCAAATGGGCACAATACCTGCCATTTCTCTCTCTGTGAGAATATATTAGGCCAGGCGCAGTGGCTCACGCCTGTAATCCTAGCGCTCTGGGAGGCCGAGGAGGGAGGACTGCTTGAGGTCAGGAGCTTGAGACAAGCCTGTGCAAGAGTGAGACCCTGTCTCCACTAAAAATAGAAAAAAATTAGCTGGGTGCAGTGGCGTGTACCTGTAGGCCCTGCTACTCGGGAGGCTGAGGCAGGAGGATCCCTTGAGCCCAGGAGTTTGAGGTTGCTGTGAGCTAGGCTGACGCCACGGCACTCTAGCCCAGGCGACAGAGTAAGACTCTGTCTCAAAAAAAAAAGAACAAATTAAATCATACATGTATCTGAAGGTAAAGATCCTACCACACATGCTGGCACACAGGAAGTATACAATAAATGTTAGCTGTCATCTTCCTTATCTGGGAAAAATGCTGTGTAACTCCAATACCTTCAGTTAAAAAACAAATTAACAAAGCCTAAAACAACAAATTAATGTCTCTAAAATTGTCTTGAAAGCTATGAAGAATATCTAAGTTTTATTCCGATGATAAAGAGTAAAGTACCGTGCAACATTTAGTGCTATTAAAACATCAACGAAATAACCTTCAATGTGTCCAACTCCCCCTTTATGCTGCACACTCCTCACAAAGAATCGGCATTAGGAAGTGCTCCGAGGTGGGTTTGCCCCATCAAGTTATTACAGAGGCACAGGAGGCTCAGAAAGATTAAGCAATTTGACCGAGGTCACCCAATAAGGCTTCCGGAGCCCCCCAGTGGGCTTGAGCAGGCCAGCCAGGAAAAGAGCTGTCTTCTCAAGGACCCCTGCAGCACCTGGGTGGCCCTGTTAGTGGAGCAGCTGCCTCAGTGGCAGGGGGAGGGGTCCCTGGAAATGCTCATTTTCATCCAAGTCACACAGCCAAGAAAATAATGTCATCACAATCAATGAAAATACAAATAAGTGGGGAATAGTCAAATGGGCTTTAGTCCTAACTTTGCCCCAACTCAGTATATTTTAACTGTTCCAGACCTCAAAAAAAGCTCTGTGTCTTAGTCTCCCCTTCAGCAGCAAGGGAACGGTCACAGTATCTTTCTCCCATTGTCAGGATGAGACGAGACCACGGGTGTAAAATGCACAGAACAGAGCCTGGTACTGGCAGGGGTAAGCCAGTGAACGCTGGCTACGACACTCTCTATTTACGGTTAAAGGAGGGGTTGAGAGTAGCCAATTCCATGGCGCATGCACAATCATCTGTCTATTTATTCACAACCGGTCACTTGAAGGAGGGCGGGCACACGTGCTTACCCACAACCAGCAAATAAGTACAAAATACAATCGCTGTTTCCAGCCAGGGGTCTCGTTTGTTTGTCTGCTTGTTTGGGGTCCGCTCAGCAGCTATTCGGTGCCATCACACTCCACTGGACTTCAGCTGCCCTCTCTTCTCATTCCATGTCTGTCCTTCCTCCTCCCAGACATTGCTGGCATCACGCTCCTGCCCCATTTTTAATAGAATGGTGTGGGCTGGGGGCCACATCTATCAGGTCCACACCAATGGCATAAATTTTAAAGAGCTATAAAGCAAACACCGGAAATCTGCCCCTTTGTCTCCAGCCCTGGGAAGCACTGCACACCATCCTGTGCTCAACGGCTCCCATGTTTTAAGAGTTTAAAAGTTGCCTGATCACAAAACTTAATTTGCAGGAAGGTGACTCTGTGGTTCCAGCAAGCTAGTGAAAAGCAGAGAGAAAGATCACCGCTAAGGGACTAATAGGAGCAGAAGGCCTAAGCTGTTACGGGAGAGTCACAGTGTTTTAGGAAGCAGCAGTCCAGACTGCATGTCAGGACTCCGGTTCAGGGAACTATCGTTCGTCTTTCACACCACAGCAGGGAAGAAAAAGGAATTGTGACTACGAGATAGATTTCTAATCCCCTCAGGCAGGTCTCTAGCTCACACAGGAGGAGGAGTGGCAAGAGAGAGCCCATGCCTCTTGACAAAGCGGGGCCAGGAAGAACACCAGCAGCCTGCCTCTCCCAGCCCTTCAAGATAGCACGTACCATGCAGTCACCCCGAGAACAGAGTGTGATGGTGCAGCAAGCTAGTCCTAAACAGTGTTCAAAGGCCAACTGAAAAAAAAAGGACAGGGACTCCTGGTAGGATGCCTGTTATGGGCACCAGACTGAGCAAAGCGGGCATGTACTCTGGCTTGTAAACATACGGCAAAATTACAACCACACAGGCAAACCGAGCACTGCTTAAGAGTACTCTGTTCTCGTGCATCCCACAGAACCACGCAGTCACTACAAATGGAAGTTCAAAGAATGTGTACCGACAGACACGTTATCAGAGCTGAGCTGTGGCTCGGTCTCTCACCCGGTTCTGGAACTTTGATCTTAGCCTCATCGCTAGTTTTCAGAGAACTACATGAAAACACTGATCAATGTATATGATTAACACAGAACCTGCAACTAACTGGATACCCCTGATCAAAGTATTGGTCCTATTAATTCACCAACAAACATCCTAATTAGCAATTTAAAATCAGAAGAAGCTGTATCTAAAGATAATTTGAGACTTGGCGTTAGAAACCTAAGTTTATTCTATGATAACATTAACTCATTCTTTTAGTAAATATTTATTAAGCACCTACTGTGTACAAGGCATGGTGATGGCAACCCACTGGTGGCCAGGCACACTCCCTCACGGAGCCAATGGTCTACTTAAGACTTTATTTCTTGATTTTTAACTTGCAGAAAGGGAACTGGGGCTTTGAACTCCGAATGAGTTAAATAGTATCATTCTACCCAAGTGCTTATTTGGGGCCTTTCCATGGAATTTACTATCTGTTAGAGGAAGAGAGGCATGAACAGCCCAGAGGAAGTCGGTTTTGGTAGAGACGCCTGTGAGAGCACCCAGGAAGTGGGTTTTCACATGTTACTGAAGGGTCCAAGGAGGAGCCTCAGGGCCATAGCAGAGCAGGAAGAGTTATCTAATAAACATCTTTATGTATAGAAAAGGACCTGATGCTTAAACAGGGAAGCGCTAATTTTAGAGTCCCACCCCTTCCTGACAACGATGGAGAACATGAGACCCAGAAAAGGGAAAGAATCACCAGACGACACAACATCAGGTCTCAGATGGTCTAAAACAAATGCCCAGAAACTAAGATAACAGCCCTACTGGATGACAGATCCCTTAATAGTTCACAAACTGTGGGTTTCATTCGTTTGCTGATAAAACAGCCTCTGGGGCAAGGTGGGTGAGAGTCAGAGACACACCTGTCCCAGCAGCAGGGCAGCCCCGTCTGTGACGCTGCCAGGCCTCATCTCTTTCCAGTGCGTCACCTTGTTATGGCAACAGGGGACACATTCAGCTGGACTAAGACCCAGCCTGGCATTTGAGGCAACCTCCAATCTGGGCTAATTTGGGAAATGATTTTTCTGCATGTCACACATGACTCATCTTTACAGGCCCCCTATCAAGTCTCCTGGCTACAAGGAATCCCATTCAAGCTGCCTCTGCCAACAGCTGGTCAGGAGACCAGGAAACATTTGGGGTTGCTGTGGTTAATTTTTAAAAAACATTTAGCCTGTGTTAGTGCTGTTTTTTATCTCTCTACAGCACTGCTAAATGTCATTAGTATTACGAGTATCATACGCAGCCTAAAGACTGTGGTGGGTCTACCTTAATTTAACTGGTAGATTTCTTTTTTAAAGACCAGAAAAGAAATTGAGAAGCATGAATAAGAATTGAGACAGAAAGCCACTGTGTTTCCAGCAACAGGGAGGCTCTAAGGAGTGCTCTGCAAAAACAAGAAAGGGGGCTGGTTCCCCATTTCACTTCCCTAAGGCCGTGATCTTGGGCAAGTAACCAAATTTCTCTGGGCCTTAACTGCCCTCAGGTGCAAAATGGGGATCCTCAGCCCTGCTCTCCCGGCTCAGGGTAGTTGTGAGGATGACCTGAAATGAGGTAGTCTATAAATGCATTCTGGAAACGATAGGAAATTGCAGAAATATTCAAGATTTTTGATACAACCCCTGGACTATGACCTCCAGAGGACCAGGTTCCTGCTGGCTCCCTGCCACCATGAGGTGTCACTTAGTGTTTGCCGATCAGTAAGTATTAAATGAGTCAGCGAAAGAATGAAGAGTAGGGGCCATCAAAATGTTACATTGGTTGACTGACTACAATTTGATCACAAAAATTCCAAACTATAAGGGAAAAAGAAAGTACAAAATTTGAAGAGTTTAAAATTGATCAAAATACAGTGACTGCCAATCTAAGAGGACCTCTTTCTTAGGCTACAGAAATGTGCAGCCCCACATGCTAGCATTGTACTTTTAGTATCCATTCTGAAAAAGTACATAATGACAAAACGTTACTATGAATGCACTGAAAATACATAGTCACTAAAAGTTACTATGAATATGGTCATTGTAAATTTCAATTGATGATAAAAGCAACTTCTCACATTTGGAAAACACAGCACAGCTGAGTTTCACTCCGTATTTATTCTGCCTTCGGGGGTATGCTGGGTGAGGCTGCTCAGCAGCCCCACTGGACAGCTGAGGCCAGGGAGCTACCGTACTGCCCAGAGCCTTCAGTAAAAATGAAACTTCTAGACAGACTGTGGTTTGCTAGGAGCACAGAAAGGGAGGAAAGGGACTCAAAAAAAAAAAAAAAAACCCTGCATAATTTATTTCTTTTGTGATGTCTATTTTTATCCTCAGGCCCAGCTAAAGGTAAGGCCCAGGAGGAAGGGCTCTTTGCTGTATCCTAAGGACTAGAATGACACCAGGCCCTGAAGAGATGCTCCACAAACTATCTGATGAGTCAACTGAGTGAAGGAAGGAGCAAGAGAAACTGATGGGTGCCATCAGTAAAACTGAAGCACATTCCTCCCTCCAGCTGCCGAGCTCTTTAGTCCCCCCCAACCCCAATAGGCCGGTCCCCTACCCCCTGGACTGTGCCCAGCTAATTCCACTCACCCTCCACATCTCACCTTAAATCTCGCGCTGTCACAGAAGTGCAGTGGTTCCCTGACCACCGCTCCCCACTATGAATCTGATCCTTGGGAACCTTCCCAGCCCCCACAGCGCACAGGCTAGGCTGGCTTCACAGTGGGCGGCATGATGTCTGCTGAGTTCACCATGAATTACAAGAGCCCCGCACAGGGCCTGGCGGAGCAAGCACTCAACCAGTGCTGAATGAACGAATCGAGTACTGAATAAACGAAGGAATGGAGCAAAGATTTCAAAGTCCAGATCAAAAACAAACAAATGTGAATCATTTCTCCAAGGAAGGGGGTGCAAACTCAAATGTCAACAGTCAAGTGAGCAAGAGGAATGATGACACGGCTAGCTGTGCGAGTGAGAGTGACAGGGGCTCCCTGGAGGTGGCCACTGCCCAAGTCCCATAGCTGCCCTGTAGGTAGGAACAAGGGCTCAGGGTTACCAGAGATTCCTATTTTTCAAAAGAGCCAGGAACCTAAGATTTCTGAGCAAGTTCCCGATTTTCAATAGACCATTAATTCTTGTTTCCCTCAAGAACACATGGATCGAACACAAGGTACCTACGGACTGAACCCAGCCCACTGCTGTCAGTCTGTGCTTAAGCTCCAGAAATGTTAGGGTATCAACTCTTGATGTCTTTGCTGGAAGAAACACGAGCCAACAGAGCCACCATAACTGCCTGCACAACCAGAACCATGTTCATTTCTTCCCCAAGTGAACGGCTGCACACACCTCCCATCGGTCTTCCAGAACAAGGCCCCCTTGGTTCCCAAGGAAGAGCCTCCCCTCCCTGGCAGGCCTGCCCAAGAGCTCACTGCAGCAGCGCCCTAATCCCCTGGCTCTGTTCCACTCAACACCTCTTCATCATCTCTGGAAGCACCAGAAGTCTAGAGAAGCCTCCGCCTCCACCCCAGCCTTCTTCCAGGCCCCCCAGATTCAACCCTTCTCCACCAAGCCTCACCAGCCAGCCCAGTAAGTTGTCACCCTCCGGAACTGCTTGATCCCCATGGGCACTTGGGACAGCTGAATGTGAGGCTTGCTTTTCTGTGTCCCTGTGAAACGACAAGTCCCCTGAGGATGTGTGTAGCCATGTCTCGCCCCTCTGACAGGCCCCAGCCCGGCACTGCTGAGGGAGAGAGTGGATGTACCGAGGAGCAGCAGTGACAGGCTCAAAAGCCCTCCCCCAGGGGCTGAGGAGAACCCTGCTCCCAGAGAAGGAAGAAGGATAAAGAACAGGCAGTCTCAGGCTGCAAGAGGTATGAAAGAAACGCTCCTGTTAACTAAAAAAAGCCTTGGAGTCCCTGAGCCCTGAGCAGTAAGAACACCGGCCCTTCTACTTTCAAAGAGAAGAGATTATAAACACATTTAAGCAACATTTCTGTTGCTTCGAGACAATGGAAAACAGCAAAACTGCACTCAGGACAATTGCTTGCTGGGTGCAGGCTGTCTCCACTTCACCTAAAGACCTCTCCTCTGGATCAAACACCCCTCTGGGGACTTAACAGTAGCAAGTCCACTTAAAAAACTCCAACAGAAACCTAACAGAAAATCCTGATGAAACTCAAAGTGAAGTCACTTACAACGAGCAGCAGACGCCACCAGGAAGGTCAACCCTTACTCCAGGAGTGTCCCAATATTCCTTGGCAGCTGTGTATGGATCACAGCAACAGACCTTTTGCAAAAAGGCTGGAACTCTTGCCAGTGCCACATCTGGGATCCCTAATCGGCAGGTTGTCTTGCCAATCTCAGAACTTTCTTACTTTCCTGCTTCTAGTCAAAAGCATCTTCCTCTCACACTTTCCACAGGCCCTGGTCACCCCTTCCACTCTGCCCTCTTCCCTCATCTCCACCTCCAGCCCTCCCCATTCCCTCTGCTGCTAAGGCCCCTCCCTCACCTGTGCCCACAGAGCACAGTTCACGTGGGCTGGCAGCCCGGGCATCACGCTAGGTCAGACAAGCCTCTGGGGCA
Organism: Avahi laniger; assembly: GCA_963575035.1. Classification (NCBI taxonomy): domain Eukaryota; kingdom Metazoa; phylum Chordata; class Mammalia; order Primates; family Indriidae; genus Avahi; species Avahi laniger. The sequence continues at coordinate 15,053 of CAUYSK010000420.1, read as the reverse complement.
GGCACTAGCCGGCTTTTGTGCATACTACAGCCCCTGGCAGAGGGTGATGCCCAGAGAAGGCCCAAGGATAGATAACCGATGGTGACAGGAACAGGCGTTCGGCCTTTCTCTGGGTAGCAGAGAACACAAATGAAGAGCCATCTCAGTCTGAGAGGCCCAGCTGTGGACAAGCAGCTCATCAGATGACAGGTAATTTTCATTTCACTCTTTATGCTTTTCTACGATTTCCAAGTTTTGACAGTGACCCTATAATAAACAGTCTTATAATCACAGAAAATCCACCTAATGTTATTTTTTTAAGTAGATTATCCAAGTTTCCCCATAGTACCATTCTGATGAGACACTATACAAGCAGCTCATGAAAAATGCTGCACAGATGAACCCAAGATATTTCTGGAACAGCACGTGTGCAGGAAGGCGACTCATGGTTACAGGGCAAGGCCCTGGGGCTGAAGAACAGTGAGAAAAATACCCAAGAAACAGCCCCTGAAACCAAGAGCCCTGCCCCTGAGGAAGGCACACAGCTTCTGGTCAAACAGCCAGGCATGAATGCTGGGCCTGCACCCTCTTGCTGTGTGAGCTACAGGAACTCACTGAACCTCTCTGAGCCTGTAAAACTAGGACCATATTCTCTCTCACAGAGGATCTTCAAGGGTTTAATAAGCAACACATTTTAGGTGCTTAAGTGTAGAGCCGGATATAGAGTAAACTCTCAATAATGGCTACAAAAATCTTCCTGAGCTTCAGCTGCAGCCCACAAAAGTTACACTGCCTTCTGCATCCACTGCACAGGTGCGTCCCAGAAAGGTATCCTGATTCAACCCGGGAAACATAAGCAACTTCCAAGATCAATGCCATGGACTCCCTTTTCAACCTCCTAAAAGTCTACCTTCCATATAATTCAGCCGCCAGGCTAACCTGGTGCCAGGGTTACGACAACCCGCCGTGTTCCCAGTACGGGAGCCCTGCCTGCCCGCCCACCTCACCCTGGGCTCAAGGACTGGCCCTGCAAGGTGTCCCGGCTAATTAGGCCCGGAGCCTCTAGTGCACGACAGTAATTGAATCTCTGGAGAGTCCATTCCCAGTGCAGGTAAAACCCAGGTAATCAGAAGGCAACTCCCCAAGACTTTCAGGAATACACAAAGAGATGAGGTTCGCATCCCGATCTGCAATCTATTCCAGCCCGCCAGCTCCCACCCGCCCTGCTTCCAGAGTCCAGCTCGGTGCCAGAGGAAAACTTGACTGCGTCCTCAGAACGCCCCAGCACATCCAGGCGGCTTCCTCTGAGGCAACCCAAGTGGACGCCTCTGGTTAAATTTAAACTCGAGCTCATTAGAAATGACACATTGCTCAGCTCAGTTCAGCTCGCCCTCCGCGAGCCCAGCCCAGGCCGGGCACAGGCGCTGCAGCCGCCTCAGCACGCGGCCGGCTGTCCTCCCCGCGCCGGGGTCGAGCCATTTTCCGAAGTTCCCGGGCCGGGGGCCGCCCCGCCCCGCGGCCCCCCGCCGCCCAAAATGGCCCTGGAGGTGACGCTGCCCGCGCCGCGACCAGGCCCGGGCGCGGCTCCGCGCCTGCCCCGCGCGCACAGGCCCGCGCCGCCCGGGAAGCACGCACCGGGGGCGGCGGGGACCCACGGGGCCGCGGCGGCGCGGGCGGCCGGGCCGGGACCCAGCGAGCCGCCCCCGCCGCCGCGCTCACCTGCTTTCTCGATCTTGCCGGACATTTCCGGGCTGCGCCGGAGGCCGAGGCCGCCGCTCATCGGGCCCGGGCCGGGCCGCTGCGGGGCGACAGGCCGGCGCGCCCGCCGCTCGCCTCGGCCCTGGCTCGCCGCGCCTCAGACCCGCGCCGGCATGGCGGGCTCCGCGCGGCCGCGGCCCGTGCGCTCGGCGACCGCGCTCCAGCCCGCCCGGGCCCCGCCGCTGCCGCCGCTCCCGCAGTCGCCGCTCCGCCTCCTGCGCTCCGCCGCCGCTCCCCGGCCCGCGAGCCGGCCGCAGCGCCGCGCCGCCGCCGCCGCCGCCGCCCGCCGGGCCTCGGCCGCGGCCACGGCCACAGCGCCACCTGCCGGCCGGCCGGCCGCCGGTACAGCGCCCCCTGTCGGCCCGGAGCTGGCCAGAGGCTCTCGCCCGGGACGCAGCGCCCCCTGCTGGCCCGGAGTCCCCACGCCAGGGCTTGCCCCTGGGCCGGCCCCGCCCGGGACTCTGCATCCTCTGCGGGTGTCCAGAGTCTCCAGGCCGAGGCCTGGGACTGACACCCCAACCTAGGGTCAGTGCCTTCCACTACCCAGAGCCCAGCATGCCCCCTCGCTGGAGACACGAGCCCAGATTTTCTGCCCCAGGACCTGGAACTGACACTTCCCCCACATCCAGGATTCAGCATCCTCTGCCACCCAGAGGCTCCATGCCAAAGCCTGGAACTGGCCCTAGCGGGGACTCAACTTCTGCAGACTGGGAGTCTGTCCTGACCCTCCACCAGAGACACAGCAGCCCCCTTAACTGAAGCCGCTACACCAAGGCCTGGGAGTGAACACAGAGCACCCCCTCCCAGCCCACAGGCTCCACGCTGGGGAATGACTCCACTGGGCACTCAAAGCCCTCTGCTGGCCCATAGTCCATGCCAAGGCATGGGACTCATCCCCGTCGCCATGCAGGACTCAGCAGCCCCTGCAAGCTGGAGACACCCCACTCAGGCCTGAGTGTCCCCTGAGGCCTAGAGCCTCTGTGCCAAGGCCTGGGCCCAACCCCATCAGGGACACAGCACCCCCTGCCTGTCCTCATGAGACTCCCCCGGATGGGTACCCTGGGGCTCAGCTGAGGGCCTTTTCTAGTGTGGTAATGAGTTAATTAAAAGTCCCTCGAAGCTGGACATGGTGGCCCAGCATTTGGGGAGGCTGAGGTGGGAGGATCACTTGAGGCCAGGAGTTCAAGACCAGCCTGAACAACATAGCAAGACCCTATCTCTACAAAAAAGTACAAAAATTAGCCAGGTGTGTCATGTGCCTATAGTCCCAGCTACTGGGAAGCTGAGGCAGAAGGATCCCTTGAACCTAGGAGTTTGTGGTTGTAATAAGCTCTGATGAAACTACTGCACTCCAGCCCAGGCAACAGAGCACACCTCTGTCTGGACAAAAAAAAAGAAAGAAAAAGAAGTCCCTTGTTTAAGAATCAAAGAACCTACTAGGGCTAGGCAGTATTTCAGGTGCTGTGGGCCCTACAAAAATGAGCACAATTGATTCTTCCTTCCAAAGAGTTCATAATTTAGTTGGAGAGTCAAGGTTAAATCATATAATACAAGTATTAAATAACAATAAATTATAGTAACATAAGGGATGTTCAAATGTGGGGAAATCTCCTGCCGCCTGCCTGCTGTTGTTGGCCCAAGATGGAATTTAAAAAAATAGCACAAACCAACTCAGCTAGTTTTTCCTCCTGTTTCCCTCAAAATGAGTAAATTAAATAATCTAGCGTGAGGACAGGACTTGGGGGGGTGCAGGGAGAAGGAAAAGGGGATGGACATCGTGAGAGATTCCTGTTTGCATCTCCCCGCACTCCCTGACGGGTCACTGATTTCGTACCCGAGAGCTGGCCTTAGATGGCAGCCAAATTTCCAGAGTCATCAGTTCGTCAGCTGCAGGCCTCTAGGGGTCAAAGGCAAAGCCAAAGATTGACAACTTCATTTCTCTTTCGGAGCTGATGAATGGCTGCTCTGAGCCAGAGGGGCCTGCTCAGCTCTCTCGGCAGCTGCATCATCAGGCGAAACTGGCCCCCGGCCCAGGCCTACCTCCCCAGCAGCCCCACGGCTGCCCCAACCCATCTAGGCTTCTGAGCTGAGAAGGGCCAGTATTTTAAGTCCCAAAATCCTGGGAGCAAAGTAGAAAATTAGACTGAATGAATACTAGGGGCAGTTAGGGGTTTGTAAGAACAAAACCACATCTATTTAATTAATCATGACATATCAAATGACAAGGGATTTGCAAACAATAAAGCACTTTGCAAGTGGGTCATGGAAGTTATTTAATAGACGTTACTCATCAAAGGTGTTTACAGCCACAGTAGAACACGCACAGGGTAGTGAAGCAAACAAATTCCTCAAGCCCTGGTCTTCCCGCCTTGGAGCCTTCTCACATGCTGCTCCTGCTTCTAGAATGTTCTTTCCCCTCCTCTCCATCTGCCTGATTCTAGTCATCCGTCACTTCCATGGGGAATCCTTCCCCAACACCCACAGTCGGGCCAGCTCCCTGCGCTGGTCAGGGTGCTCGATTTCACTGTCAGAAACCCAGTTCTGCTTGGGTAGAGCAAAAAGGGAATCTGTTGGAGATTGTAATTATCGAACTAGGAGTACAGCCAGGCCCAAACTCAGCTAACCCAGCTCCGGGACAATGGCGTTGCTCCTCTATGGTGGCTGCATTCTCAAGCCATCTCTCTCTACGCAGTGGCAAAGGACAAAGTTGGGCACCAGCAGCCCCAGGCCCGTCATCTGCCTGCTCAACAACTCAGGGCACAAAGAGGGTCTCTTTTCTCATTGTTCCAAAAAGAGCCCCGCAGTGGACTTTCATTAGCCCCGTTTGAGTCACGTGCCTATCCCCAAGCTGATGACTGCAGGCAAAGGGGTGGACAAAGCAAGACAGCTTAGGAGTGGAGGCCGACCCAGCCACGGGGCGTGGAGAGGGCGGCTGCTCAAAGCAGTATCAGGGAGGAGGTGCCATGTGGCAGCAGACAGGCGTCCACCTTGGCATGTAGACACTGAGAGCCTCACAGCTTCCTCCGTCCTCCTCCGTGGCACACGCCTCCGTTCAGTTCTTTGATTTCTTGCATCTGTTTAGTGCCTGCCCCCTTCAGGGGCAGCTCCATGCTGTGAGCTCCATGCAGGCAGGGACTGTCTCGTTTGTGCCCACGGGATTTTAATGTACGGAAGTGACCAAGTGCCACATTGTGAGGCCAATGCCACTGAAAGAAGATGTATTGCCTTTCCCGGAAGAAGGGGCACCTGTGCCGCCCAGGGCCTCAGGAAGAGTCCCAGGTTTTGGTCAGGAGGCAGAAGCAGGCGCAAGGGGAGAGCCTGGGCCAGAGCCTTGCTGGGTTTCCACGGGAAAGGCCCGGTAGGGCGCGGAAAGAGTTTAGCATTGACCAGTTTGGATAATTCCAGTGGGCTCTAGGCTACAGAGCTGTCTCTGACTACCTGGTATCTGGCTCTCGGGTGATTTAGGGCAGGAGAAATATTAGCCTGGTGTGAGAATTAGAAAAAGAGGTGATTGGAGCTATACACTTGGGATTGGTTGGTTTGCACATGAAAGATGTGCTGCCTTGGCTGTCTCTAAGAATAGGCTAACCCAGAGAGGGGCACTCGCTCCCTGGCCAGCAAGATTTTTGAGATGACAAAACATCAAAAGAGGGTGCAGTGGCACATACCTGTAGTCCCAGCTACTCAGGGGGCTGAGGCAGGAGGATCACTTGAGCCCAGGAGTTTGAGGCTGCAGTACAGGATGACGGTGCCTGTGAATAGCCATTGTACTCCAGCCTGGGCAACATAGCCAGACCCCATCTCTACAAAAAGAAAACATAAAATGAAAAATATTATTAATCCTATTAATACAAGGGCCATGTGTGGCTCATTTACTGCTGCAGCACCAACTCCAACACGGGAAAGGGGCGCAGGCAACACCTGCATGGGTGCTGTCAGGCCTTCTCCCAGCATTCCAGGGAGGCATGGGGCAAACCAGGTGCCACTCCAGCGCCTCTCCAGATCCCACGGTGGAAGAAACAGCAAGGTACCCAGGAGCCCGCAGAGCCTATTGTAGAAGGGGCCTTTTCCAAAAGGGTCACATTCTCTTCTTGGCATCTGCAGACAACACTCGGCTATTTGGACAAGAGGAATTCACTGTCACTGGGTTAGAAAACAGCCCGAGTGAGGCTGGGCTGGGGCTCGCCTCGGCTTGGATCACTGGGGATCAGTTTGCACGCAGCTGCCTGAACTCCCTGACACCAGCGTCAGTTCCCTGAGTCCAGAGGGTGTTGCTTCCTTACTCTCCTCTGCAGCTAGAGGAGGCGGAATCCCCACCACTAGCAGTCATGGTAACAAGAGCGGACACTTCCTGAGGGCTGTCTGTGGTGGCCTCGCTCACTTCAACCCTCACAACAATCCTGGGAGGTGGGGTCTAGATAAGGGGGTGTTTGGCCACGTGTTGTAGACACCCACTTAGTAATGTGGGCAAAGAGGAGCTTATTGGAAAACACAGAGGTGACTCAGGTAGAGCCAAAGTGCGGGCGGCACAACACCTTACCAGGAGCTGAATCGCACACAGCAGTCACCTTCCCCACACCCCGGGCTCCTTCCTCTCCCCGCTCAGCCAACAGACCACACCCATTAAGGATGTTCAATCCCAAACCTAAATTCCGAGAGAGATGAGCTAATCGGCCCAGCTTCATTGGTCCACCTCGGGTCCAGTCGGGTCTGGCCAGGGGGCTGGAATTACATGGCATGCGCACAGTTGCTGGGGTCTACACATGTGGTCCAGTTTTCAGCACGGGGGCACAGCGTTGTCTCCTGATCGTGAAGCCGGGCCTTGGTGTCGATTTGCTGCAGCCACCACTTGCCATTGATGATCATTCTTCTCTCCTCTCAGCGGAGTAAGGGGGAGAGGATGCGGTCTGAGGGGTTCCTTTAAAAAAAAAAAAAGCTGGTACGAAACAGACACATTTTTAGTAATGATTCATAAGATAACCACAGCCCAGCAGCAGGTTGAAATGGGGTTGCTGGAATCTGAAAAGGAAACTACGAAAACCATTCCATTTACAATAGCATCAGAAATAAATGGTCGAGTGTGGTGACACGTGCCTACAGTCCCAGCTACTTGGGAGGCTGAGGCAGGAAGGTCGCTTAAGCCCAGGTCTATGAGTCCAGCCTGGACAGCACATTAAGATCCTATCTCTAAAAATAATAAAAATAATTTAAAGTTTTTAAAAAATAAAAATAACACAATAATTAAGGATAAACTTAACCAAGGAGGTTAAAGACTTGCACACTGAAAACCGCAAAACATTTCTGAAAGAAATTAAAGAAGACATAAATAAATTAAAAGACATCCCATGTTCATGGATTGGAAGACTTAATATTGTCAATACTACTCAAAGCAATCTACGGATTTAGTGCAATCCCTATCAAAATCTAATGGTTTTTTTTTTTTTTTTTTGCAGAAAGAGAAAAATCCACCTGAAAATTTTTCTCACGTCTTACCCTGCCATCCTAAAACTGATATGGAATCTCAAGGGACCCTGAATAACTAAAAACCCTGAAAAAAACAAAGCTGGAGAACTCACACCTTTTGATTTCAAATAACTACAAAGCTACAGTAATTAAAATAGATTGGTACTGGGATAAAGACAGACAAGTAGACCAATGGAATAAAACAGAGAGCCCAGAATTAATGCTCACATATATGATTAAATGATTTGTGACAAGGATGCCAGTCTTTTCAACCAACGGTGCTGTGAAAACTGCATACACACATGCAAAAGAATAAAGCTGACCCCTACGTCACGCCTTATACAAAAATTAACTGGTCCATGACCTAAATGTAAGACATAAAACTCTTAGAAGAAAACATAGGGCATATCCTTCAAAAGTGGAAGGAAAGAAAAAAAAACAGGGCGAAAGTTTCATAACACTGAATTTGTCAGTGATTTCTTGGATATGACACCAAGGCATAGGCAACACAGGAAAAAATAGATTGGACTTCATAAAAATTTTTGAATTTTTGTGCAGCAAAAGACACTAAGAACAAAATAAAAGGGCAACCCACAGAATGGCAGAAAATATTTTCAAATCATATATTGGATAAAGAATTAATATTCATAATATGTGGAGAACTCCTAAAACTCAACAACAATAACAACAAAAAGAACAAACAACCCAATTAAAAAATGGGCAAATAGCCAGGCATAGTAGCTCACACCTGTAATCCCAGCACTTTGGGAGGCCAAGGCCAGGAGTTTGAGACCAGCTAGGGAACATAGCAAAACTCTGTGTCTACATAAAAATTTAAAAATTAGCTGGGCAGGTTAGCACACGCCTGTACTCCTTGCTACTCAGGAGCCTGAGCCCAGGAGTTAGAGGTTGCAGTGACCTGTGATTGTGCCACCTCCCTCCAGCCTGGGTGACAAAGTGAGACACTGTCTCTTAAAAAAAATGGGCAAAGGACTTGAATAGACATTTCTCCAAATAAGGTATATATACAAATGGCCAAAAAGCACATGAAAAGATGCTCAACATCACTAATCATGAGGAAGTTAAAACTACAATGAGATACCACCTCATACCCATTAAGATGGCTGTTATCAAAAAACCTTGGACAGTAACACATGTTGGCAAAGATGTTGAGAAATTGGGGTACTTCTGCACTATCGGTGGGAATGTAAAACGGTGCAGCCACTGGGAAAACAGTATGGTGGTTCCTCAAAAACATAAAAATGATATTACCATATGATCCAGCAATTCCACTATGGTTATATATTTGAAAGAATTGAAAGCAGGGTCTCAAAGAGGTATCTGTACACTCATGTTCACAACAGCTAAAATGTGGAAACAATCCAAGTACCCATCAATGGATGAATGGATAAACAAAGCATGGAATAGCAATACGATGGAGTATTATTCAGCCTGAGAAAGGGAGGAAATTCTGACACATGCTGCAACATGGACGAGCCTTGATGACATCATGCTCAGTTAAATAAGCCAGTCACAAAAAAACAAATACTGTACGATTCCACTTACATGAAGTCCTTAGAGTTAGTCGATATTGTAGAGACAGTAGAATGGTGTTGCTAGGGGAGGGGTGTTGGGGAGCAGCTGTTTAACAGGTACACAGTTTCAGTTTTACAAGATATAAAGAATTCTGGAGATGGGTGGTGGTCATGGTTGCACAACATTATGAATGTAGTTAACGGCACCGAACGGTGCACATAAAAATGGCTAAAATAAGTCAGGTGTGGTGGTGCGTGCCTGTAGTCCCAGCTATTGGGGAGGCTGAGGTGGGAGGATCCTTTGAGCCCAGGAGTTCAAGGCCAGCCTGGGCACCATAGCCAGACCCCATCTCTAAAAAAAAAAAAAAAGGGCTGGGCATGATGGCTCACACCTATAATCCTAGCACTCTGGGAGGTCGAGGTGGGAGGATCACTTGATCTCAGGAGTTCAAGACCCGCCTGAACAAGAGCGAGATTTCGTCTCTAGAAAAATTAGAAAAATTAGCCAGGTGTGGTGGCACATGCCTATAGTCCCTGTTACTAGGGAGGCTGAGGCAGGACAATCACTTGAGCCCAGGAGTCTGAGGTTGCTGAGAGTTATATTGATGTCACTGCACTCTAGCCAGGGTGACAGAGCGAGACTTTGTCTCAAAAAAAAAAAAAAAAGCTTAGATGGTAAATTTTATGTAATGTGTATTTTACCACAATAAAAGTTGGAGAAAATACGGAAATACTGGGCCCACAGATGATCTCTACTAGTGTGAGAGGCCTGAGTGCCGTCATTTGCCTGAACAGGTGGGTAGAGGTACAGATGGCCGGTGAACGGGGAGGCTGCGCGAGACGTGCAGCAAACGGCGGTTGGCAAACGGCGGGACACACTCGCACGTCTCTTCTGCCCCCTAGCGAACGCTGGAATTCTAGACTCCGTTCGCTTGGAGTCTAAAGAAAAGAGCAACGTGCTATCATTTTACAAACCTGTAAGTTGTTAAATCTCACAGAAAATACATGTTCATCATTTAAAAAATAAATAATACAGGCATAGAAAATAAAAAGTGAAGCTCCTTGGCTCGAGTGACCCTGCCGTCCCGCCTCCCAAAGCGCTGGGAGGACAGGCGGGAGCCACCGGTCCCGCCGACGGGCCCTGTTGACGAGAGCCTGGCAAGGTCGCCCTGAAGAGGAGCACGTGGGATGGGAGAGCGTGTCGTGAGTGTCCCTGGAGAACCGATCTGCCACAGCCACCGTGGTTCCCCGGCCACCCGAGCGCCTCCTGGGTCCAGCTCAGCCTTGAGCCCGGCGGCTGCCGCCTCCACTCAGCCGTCCTGTGGGCAGCTCGGACTCAAATCGTCCAAGCATGGACCCAGCTGACCCTACACCTGCGTCCTCTCCAGGGTTTCCCATGCAGAAATGCCATCTCCTTCCACAGGTTGCCCAGTTCAGGACCTGGGACACCCGCCACCCCAATCCACTCCATCATGAGCGCCTCTCCAGCCCGCCAATCTCCTTGTTCGTCCCAGCCTCTGGGCCCTCGTGCCTCAGTTGCTCCCGACAGGCCCCCACCTCCATTCTTGCCCTTCTCGCAGTTTCTTCTCCACGTACGGCCGGAGGGTTTCCAGTGCTAACCTGAAGCGGTTGCCAATCTCCAGATTAAAGAGCCTAAGGTTGCTCCCCACGACCGCAGCATGGAGCCCAAGCCCCTGCACTGGCCTTCAGCCTCCCCCACTCAGCCAGGCCGCCAGGCACATGCTCTTGCTTCTGGTCAGTCTCAGCCAGAAAAGCTCTCTGAGCTTTTCAGAGGTGCTGGGCCCCCTCCCCTCCCCCTCTCCTCCCTCCGTTGTAGTCTAGACAGCCCCTCATCTTCCTGTACGTCTCACTTTAAACATGACCTTTGAGAAACCCATTGCTTGTAGCTTATCACTCAACTAAAACGACATTCTACCAAGCAAAGTATAATTTACGCACAGTGAACTGCATCCACTTAACGTATACAATGCGATGTGTTTTGATGGACGCATATACCCAGGAAATCACCACTGACAACCACGATGCAGGACGTTTCCATCCTCCGAGAGTCTCCTCGTGCCCTTGGCAGCCTACCTCCTCATCCGCCACCAGCCCCAGACAGCCTTGCTCTGCTTTCTGTCACTCTAGATTAGTTTGCAGTTTTTAGAATGTTATATGATGGAATCATCCAGGTGTGTACATTTTTTATCATATCTTAATTTTATAATTTCTTGTTTGCTTCTGAGAGTCTCCCCCTAACAGAGTGTAAGATACACAAGGAGACAGTGTCTGCCGTGCACATTTGCACTGCGTACAGGGCCTGGCACATAGTAGCTGCTCAATGAATACTGGTTGAGTGTTGGTTTCTCTAGGACGGGAACCCTGGACCAGAGCAGGCCAAGAGAGCAGGGGCCTTGCTAGCACAAAGGTGTCTTTTTGGACGTCCCTGTTTCAGTGGTCTGGCGACCACCTAGCCCTCCCTGGCAGCCCACGCTCCGCATCTGACACACACCCCCTGTGACAGCTGGTAGACCCACAGTTGCCAGCATGCAACCTGCTTTTGAAAACTAACTACTTTTTTAATGTAAAAAATTTTGATTGTGGTAAAATACATGCAACATAAAATTTACTATCCTAACCATTTTTATGTGCACAGTTCAGAAGCGTCAAGTACACTCACACTGTTGTGCAACCATCACCATCATCCATCTCCAGAACGTTTTTATCTTCCCAAACTGAAACTCTCTACCCACAAAACACTAAGTCCCCATTGTCCCCTCCCGAGTCCCTGGCAACCTCCATCGTACATTCTGTGTCTACGAATTTTACTACTGTAGGTCCCTCACAGAAATGCAGTCATACAGTGCGCTTTGTGACTGGCTTATTTCACTTAACACGACATCCTCAGGGTTCATTCATGTTGCAGCATGCGTCAGAATTTCATTCCTCCGAAAAGACTGAAAAGTATTCCATTGTATGCGTAGACTACATTTTGATGATCCATTCACCCACTGATGGGCGCTCGGGCTGCTTCCACCTTTGGCTGTTGTAAATAATGCTGCTATGAACATGGGTGCACAAATACCTCTTTAAGGCTTTGTTTTCTATCCTTTTGGCTATATACCCAGAAGTGGAATTGGTAGATCACATGATAATTCTATTTTTAATTATTCTGGGAACCACCATACTACTTTCCAGTGGCTGCACCATTTTGCTTTCCCATCGACAGTGCACAAGGGTTCCAATTTCTCCACGTCCTCAGCTACGCTTTTCATTTTTTTGTTTTTTGAGTAGAGCCACTCCAAAGGGTGTGAGGGAAAGTCAGCGTCCAAGGATTGGCCGTTTGCCTCTTCAAAGTCTTCTCCCCAGAGAGCCCTGCTCCCCAAACCACACGAATCTCAATCCTGGGAAATCGCAAGTCTGCGGCAACCGGAGAGTCAGGGATGGAAATCTGAGCGGCTTTGACTTCTCAGCGTCAAATGTGTATTCGCTCCACAAATATGACTGACAGCTATTGTGGCTAGGGCCTGGCCCATGGTGCTACCTGGTGGCCCCGCTCATGCGTTGCTCCTCCGCGGCTTCCCCCACGAGGGACTCCAGAGCGACGGGGCCTGTGTTCAGCGGGATGAGGGGCAGTGGGCTGGGAATAAGCTGGTTGCCGGCTCCACTTGGCACCCTCCATGTTCTCTTCTCTTCTTCCATCTGCTTTTAATTTTATGCTATCTTGTCTTATTTTAGGAGCACTTGCAAGCTATTCTTAATTTTTTCCCCCAAGAACAAGGTGGGTATAAATAACTACATGAAAGATTGGAAAAAGAGTGGCCATGGATGCAATTAGCAGGAGTCTCTTCCATAAGCTGATTTCATCAAAATCCTGTTCTACCCAGTCTCAGCGATATAATGGCCACCAGCCGTACGAGCAGCTTGGCACACCTTCTCACTCACACACTCTCCATGTGGGTGGTATTAGGACTGGCTTTTCGCAGAGCCCATGTTACCTCCCAGTCACACGGTGAGGTCTCAGCGAGTGCTGTGTACGAGAACGCCCACCATCACTGTAGTATTGTTGAGATCTGCGTGGATTCTCGTTCCTCATCTCCTCTTTCTCCCTCCTCTCAATGAGCTGGAGGTGTTGTGTGTGTTTTCTGCTTCTTCTATCCCCACTCTAGTCCTTGGGTGCCCTGCTGTTCCTTCCCCACACTGTCCTAGGAACACTTTAATTACCTTTTTAGGTTTTCTCTTTTTCTTTTTTAGACATGGGGTCTTGCTATGTTGCCCAGGCTAGACTTGAACTCCTGGGCTCAAGTGATCCTCTTATCTGAGCCTCCCGCATAGCTGGGACTACAGGTGTGAACCACCACATCTGGTTAATTTTTAGATTTTTTGTAGAGACAGGGTCTCACTATGTTGTCCAGGCTGGTCTGGAACTCCTGCCCTCACACAGTCCTCCTGCCTTGGCTTCCCAAAGTGCTGGGATTACAGGTGTGAGCCACCTTGCCCAGCCCCTCTTGTAGTTTTTCATATGAACAATATTTGCTATGAAATTTTTTTTCAGCTAATAGAGAAAGTTAGAAAGGAGAAAGTAAAAACCACTCCAAATCCCATAATACTATGATAACTGCTGTTCACATTTTGGCACAGAGCCTTTCAGACCAGTTTCCTAAAGTATGTTCCCTTGAACATTGGCCTTGAGAAACGCTGCTTAGGGGGAAAAAAGGGTGGGGGGGATCCCATTGTTGGGAGTTCTTAGGAAGAGCTGCTTCCAACTCAGCAAGCATCGCAGATCACCAGCAAGGCATAGATGCTGAGTGCGGTTGTGTCTACATCAGTGTCTCTCCCGCCCCATAATCCTTCAGAGGGACCCCCAAGGACACGGTCTGGAAAATGCTATTTCAGGGTCTTTCTATGAGTTGACCCCATGTATATGCACAAAATTACACTTAAAAAAAGTTTTACAAAAATTAGAATACAGTAACTGCTCTTTTGTAAGATTTTTTTCTACTCTATATATTGACATTTTCCATATTAATAATTATAGCTCTATATCAATATAGTTTTAAAAGTAATTTTTGATAGATAGTACACGCATATGAATAGAAAACCCAGATATAGATCCTCACAAGTATGTCCAACTGATTTTTAACAAAGTTGCAAAAAAATTGATGGAAGAAAGAGAGCCTTTCAACAAACGGTGTTAGAACAATTGGTCCTCCACAGGCAAAAATATGGACATCATCTTAAGTATTACACCTTAAGCAAAAATTAGTTCAAAATGGATCAGGGACTTAAGTGTAAAATGTAAAATTATAAAAATTTTAGAGCAGAAAAAAAGGAGAAAAACTTTGGGATCTAAGGTTCCTGTTAAGAGGTTGAAAAGACAAGCCACACGCGGAAGAAAATATTTGCAAACCACATAGATATCTGATAAAGGACTAGTATCTGGAATATATAAAGAACTCTCAAAACTCAACAGAGAAAAAAAACAATCCAATTAGAAAATGGTCAAAAGACATGAAAAGACCTTTCATCCAAGAGGTTATATAGATGGCCAAGAATCACATAAAAAGACGTTCAACATCATTAGCCATTAGGGAAATGCAAATTTAAAACAATGAGATACCACTATATATCTATTAGAATGGCTAAAATTAAAACATAGTGAGAACCCCAAATGTTGGTGACAATGCAGAGAAACATTCACACTTTGCTGATGGGAATGTAAAACAGTACAGCCCTCTGGGAAACAGTTTGGCAGTTTTTTCAAAAACTAAACATGCAACCATCATATCGCCCAGCAATTCCACCCTTGTGCATACATCCCAGGAAAATGAAAGCTTGTGTTGAAAATTTTTGTTCCCACAAAAATCTGCACACCGATATTTAGAGCAACTTTATTCATAACAGCCGAAACCTGTAAACACCCCAGATGTCCTTCGACAGGTGAATGGTTAAACAAACTGGGCCACGAGGACCATGCAACGCTACTCAGCAGTGCAAAGGAAGCAACTCTGGACACGTGAAACAACCCAGATAGATTCCCGCAGAATTATGCAGAGTGAAAAAAGTCAGCCCCCAAAGGTTATATATTGTGTGATTCCATTTATATGAAAGTCTTAAAGCGGCTGGGCGCGGTGGCTCACGCCTGTAATCCTAGCTCTCTGGGAGGCCGAGGAGGGTGGATTGTTTGAGCTCAGGAGTTCGAAACCAGCCTGAGCAAGAGCGAGACCCCGTCTCTACTAAAATTAGAAAGAAATTAATTGGACAACTAAAAACATATAGAAAAAATTAGCCGGGCATGGTGGCGCATGCCTGTAGTCC
>CAUYSK010000419.1:0-16258 GCA_963575035.1 Avahi laniger | reverse complement strand
TTTGTACATTCTATGGGTTTTGACAAATGCATAATGTCATGTATCCACCATTAATAGTATCATACAAAATAGTTTCACTGCCCTAAAAATTCCTTGTTTCCCCCTATTTATCCTCCCTTCCTCCCTACCCCAAATACTGATTCTTTTACTGTCTCCATAGTTTTCATTTTGTTTTGTTTTGTTTGAGACAAGGTCTCGCTCTGTTGCTGGGCAAGGTTGTCATCATAGCTCACTGCAACCTCAAACTCCCGGACTTAAGCCATCCTCCTGCCTCAGCCTCGCAAGTAGCTAGGACCACAGGCAAACACCACCATGCTCTGCTAATTTTTTTTATTTTTCGTAGAGACAGGGTTCCTTTCGCCAGGAGCTCACGCTAATAACGAACCCACTCCCCGAGATAATGGCCTTAGTCCATTCATAAAGATTCCACCCTCACGACTTAGTTACCTCACGAAGCCTCCGCCTCCTAATACTGTTACAATGGCAATTAAGTTTCTAACACGTGAACTTTGGGGGACATATTCAAACCATAGCACCCCTTAACGGGAAAAGTATGTGTGTGGCGGCGGGAGAATTCTAAAACCTGCGATCCAGGCAGAGATGGGGAGGCAGAGGTGGGTGGTAGGGAGATCCACTCTCGAGATTTCAAGGATCAAAACCAAACACAAAAGACTGTGAGGTTTCCAAGACCATCTTAGAGGTAGTCACCAACTGCAGACCAGGCACTGCGATTATACAAGCTTTGGAGTGAACCTGTGTAACTTCCTCATCCATGTTAGTTTTTTATCTCTTGTCTGTTTTCCTTTAATGGTTTTGCAGTAAAACGTGTAAAGTGGAAAGGATCATGTGTCTTGGGAAGTGGCTGGGAGGGAAGCTGGGCTATGTCTCCTTCAGAGTCAGGGGAGAAGGAATAAACCTGAAGGAGGGGGTGAGTGGAGGTGGTTAAAGTTCCTCATGAAAAAACACTTTATGGAAAGCATTTGGCTTGAATTGAAATGCAGAGAAATTTGTGTTGCAACAAAACACAACCTCGAATTGCTACCAGCTTGGTCTGAGCCACCATCGTCTCTTGCCTGGACCACTGCAATAACCCCCTGACTGGTCTCTTTGCTTCCACCCTTCCCCTGTGGTCAATTCTTAGCTCAGAGCCTGAGGAATCTTTTAAAACTTAAGGTCAGATCATTCCTCTGCTGAAAACCCTACTTCTCCGTTGTTCTCAGAATAACAGTCATTCCCATTTCTCACCTCTCCTCCCATTACTCTCTCCACTGCAGCCACGTTGGCCCCCTTGCAGCTCTTGGAATATGCCAGGCCTGCTCCGCCCTCAGGGCCTTTGCGGTGCCTGGAATGTTCTTCCCCCAGACACCTGCACAGAGGACTCCCTCACTTCTTTCAAGTCTGATCTCAATGTCACCTTCTCAAGTGAGGCCTCTCCTGGGCACCCTATTTAAAATATCACTCGTACCACCTCCACCACCCCACCACGCCCAGTATTCCGTACAACTTTACAGTTATCTTTTATTTCTATAGTACTTACCTGTTAACATACTACATACTTTACTTATTGTTATGTCTCATGTCCATTACCTTTCCCTGCAAGAATATAAGCAGGTATCTTTGGATGGAGGATAAAGGAGGAAAAGGACATTCAAGGCAAAAAGTGACTGGCACAGGGAAGCACTCAGTATTTGTGAAAGAATGAGTGGATGAAAAGGTACAGACTCATGGCTTTGTGCTAACCTCGAAGATCTGCAAAAGTGGGCTGCAGATCTCTGACCTTGGTGCTGAGCGGATTTGTTCTTCGGGTAGAAGAAATACATAGCGTGCTCAGCAAAAACCTTTCAATAACAAGGGCTAGCTGATAATGGAATGTACGGCCTTGGAAGAAGTAAGTTCTCTGTCAGGTGACTATTTAAAGCAGAATTTGAATAAATATCTGCAAGTGATGCCATAAATAGATTTCTATATGCCTTCTAATGTGAGATTCCTTCCAACTTTAAAGTTCTTTGATCTGAAGTTCTTTGATAATGATATTACTGCTTCTCTTTAAGAACCTAGAGGCTCCCTATTGCCTACTTAAGTAACTCACTTTCCTCTTTGCAAAGCCCTGCATACTTTGATCCCACTCTATTTTATTTTTCAGTGCTTCTGAAAGCTTCTTCTCATCCCACACAGAGGCCACGCCGATTCCACTTCAGTGGTTTGAACTTTAAATAATATAAGTTTTGGATTCAGACAGAACTGGCTCTGAATTCCAGCTCCACCCCTTGCTGTGTGATTTTTGGCAAATTATCTGACTTCTTTCAGCTTAGTTTTATCTGTAAAATGAAGATGATGATGATGATGATGTGTGTGTGTGTGTGTGTGTGTGTGTGTGTGTGTATTGAGGATAAATAAACATTATATGAAAGTCCCCAGAACTGTGTCCGGTATTTAGTCCTGTCATTTTCCTTTTATGAGTGTCTTTTTTCCTTCCATCAGGATCATACTATTTGCTGCCTAATTGCTTTTTCCTTGTTTCATATGATTTCATGTTCTCTTTACTACTAGATTGTTGTAGAATCAAGGAGTCTGCAGGGAGGGGCCAAAAAGTTTGACCTCACTTACGTGTAGTGCTTGCTTTTAAAATGAGAGAGCTGGACCAAAGAATCCTTTTAGCATGAACTCTATTATTTCAATATGCCTTTTGTGTCCTTGAGGTGGCTAGCACAGTCTGACACATATTGGTGCTTAATAATTATTTGTTAATTGAAAGACTAAAATCTCTTTATTAGTTCTCTACTCTTTATCTGCTGTAGCTATAAACAATAGTACAGAGCATTGACTAAGATAAAAGTAATTTAAAATTTCAAAGTTGTAATTGTGTGTGTGTGTGTGTGTGTGTGTGTGTTTGCGTGTGCTGTGGCAGCAATAGTAGTACCCGTAGCTAGAGTAGTGGTAATGGGACCATCCGTGGTTTGACGTAATCCTGATTGATCCACTAGTGCAAGGGTGAGGCTATGCTTGTGTGGCCCCACGTCCAGCTTATGCTTATCCAACATGATTCTCTGGTAGCAGAGAGGTCCCATGTAATTGAGAAATTATTATTTATCAGTTTCACAACACTTACTGCACACAAAATTCATGCTCTGTGTTAGACAATGTGAAGAATATAAAGCTGCATTGGGCATGATCCTAATCCAGCAAGAGAGAGAGAGCTAATATGAGCTCATTACCATAATATTTTGGCTCTGAAAGATCTTAAACAAGGAAGATTTTGCTCCTGCTGCCTCTACTGCTTTATGTCTTTCATTGTGTCCCCACTCTTCATCCCTACTTCTCTTCTCTACTGTTCCCATCTTACACCTCATAATTCATTAAGATTCAGTTCAGGCCTGGCACAATGGCTCACACCTATAATTCCAGCACTTTGGGAGGCCAAGGCAGAAAGGTCTCTTGAGGTCAGGAGTTTGAGACCAGCCTGGGCAACATAGTGAGACCCCATCTCTACAAAAAATTAAAAAATTAGCCAGCCATGGCACCTGTAGTCCTACTTGGGAGGCTGAGGCAGGAGGATTGCTTGAGCCCAGGAATTTGAGGTTACAGGGACCTATCATCGGGCCATTGCACTCCAGCCTGGGCAACAGAGTGAGAGTGTCTCAAAGGAAAAAAAAAGAGGAAGAGAGACCTTAGCTAGTGCATTAGCACTCATAGCCCTCTTACCATGTGATGCCCTGCATGGACCTGAGATACCACAAAGAGTCTCCACCAGCGAGAAGGCCCTCACCAGATGTGGTCCCTTGACCTTGGACTTCCCAGCCTCTATAACTGTAAGATATAAATTCTTTTTCTTTATAAATTACCCAGTTTCAGGCATTCTACTACAAGCAACAGAAAATAAACTAAGACAGTTGGCATTTAGTTATAATGGAAACCATAAAACTCATCATCATTAATGGAAAACAACTTGAAGGGCAAGCTCTCCTATAATTTTCAATTTGTCTCCTAGTCAGAAAATGGGTTTTGGAGTTTTTTTTGCTTATCACCAAATAGGTGTATATGGAAAATACAGACTCTGAAGGGGGTCTGGGGAGAAAGGAGGTTGTGTTTGGAAAGTGAGAGAAGAGTGAGGAGTAAGACAGAGTGTGTGGGTGATGTGCATGCCACCAGAATTATGTTCACGCATGTAACCGAGGGGAGGGTGGAAGTTCAGAGCTAGAAAGGATCTCAGCAAGGCCGGGCACAGTAGCTCACAACTGTAATCTAGCACTCTGGGAGGCCCAGGTGGGAGGGTCGCTTGAGGCGGTAGTCCCCAACCTTTTTGGCACAAGGGACTGTTTTCATAGAAGACAATTTTTCCATGGACTGGGGTTGGGAGTGAAGGGGGTGAGGTAGTTTCAAGATGATTCAAGTACATTTATTGTGTACTTTATTTCTATTATCATTATATTGTAATATGTAATGAAATAATTATACAACTCACCATAATGCAGAATCTAATGTCACTGCTGATCTGACAGGAGGCAGAGCGCAGGCAGTGATGTGATGGGGAGTGGCTGTCAATATAAATGAAGCTTTGCTTGCTCACCTGCCACTCACCTCCTGCTGTGTGGCCTAGTTCCTGATAGGCCACACTCAGTACTGGTCCATAGCCCCGGGGTTGGGGACCACAGGCTTGAGGTCAGGAGTTTGAGAACAACCTGAGCAAGAGCAAGACCCTGTCTCTACCAAAAATAGAAAAAAATTAGCTGGGTGTGGTGGCACACACCTGTAGTCCCATCAACTGGGGGTGGGGGACTGAGGCAGGAAGATCACTTGAGCCCATTGCACTCTACTTGTGGTGACAGAACAAAACTCTGTCTCGAAAAAAAAAACGATCTTAGCAATCATCTAGTCCAAACTTTCTATTTCACAGAGTAAGAAACAAAAGCTTGAAGAAGTTATATGAGCAGTAGCCCTCAGGCAAGAATCTCAGGGTAACTTGAGACTAGTTTAGGGTCTTTTCCACTATACCACCAGCATTTTTTTTTTTTTTCAGAAACAGGGTCCCACTCTGCCACCCCGACTAGGGTGCAGTGGTATAATCATAGCTCACTGCAACCTCAAACTGCAGGGCTCAAGGGATCCTCCTGCCTTAGCCTCCTGAGTAGCTGGGACTACAGGCATGTGCCAACACACCCAGCTAATATTTTATTTTTATTTTTTGTAGAGATGAGTCTTGCTATGTTGTCCAAGTTAGTCTTGAATTCCTGGCCTCAAGCGATCCTCCCACCTTGGCCTCCCAAAGTGCTGGAATTACAGGCATCAACCACTGCGTCCAGCCCCACCTGCATGTTTTTAAAATGAATTATTTAGAAAGCTAAAGTAGACAAATTCAAGAGATAAGCTCTTAATAAATTTCAGGGTTCAGTGACATTGAGATTCGGCCAAAACAATAAAAACTGCATGGGCTGTAAATGTATTTAAGTATTTGCAGGGGCTAGTTTAACTAGGTCTAGGGGCACACCTCCTTTATGTTTCTTAATTTATAAGTTGGAAACAAAAAAAGCATAAAGATAGGCTATGGGTTCCACATAGGCACAAATTCAATCCTTGTTCATTCATTCTTCATTCTGCGGTATCAATTAAATGTCTACTACGGATCAGCATCATTGTCATGGACTAGAAATCCACAGAAAAACGTTCCTGCTCCCTCAGAGCTTACAGTATAGCAGGGAAGACAGTATATTAAAGTTGTAATTACTTTGAAGTGTATTGGACACTAAAATTGGGAAAATGCAGGATTCCATGTATTTATTTCTGGAGAATAATTCAAGCTGATTCTCTTCTGTTATCAATACATCTCTGGGCTGCCTCATTAATGCCATCATTTGAGTTTGCCAAATGTGAATTCTTTCCAATACAACACTTAAAACAACAAACATTTACTGAGCACCTGTGGGTATGCCATATATTGTGTGAACATCTGCAAGAGAATTCCAAGGTAAATTAGCAATGTAAAAATCATTTTATATCAGAACAAAACTATTTTGGATTGTGTATGCCTAAAATAATACAAATTTAATACGACTTCACAGCCCAGGTGATCTGAAAAATAATTGCATATTTCCTGAAACTTTCGGCTCCCAGGACTTTACAGTATTAACCGGTTTTGTCAGCAAAATCACCCCTCTCCATCAGTTTCACAGCCCTGGAAGGCCCTGCCTCCCCTGCATAGGTCCTATGAATCCCATCCATCCTTAAAGGGCCAGCTCAGGGCGCTGCTGCACAAAACGTTCCGCTTCTATAAGCCCAAGCGCATCTCTTGCCCCTCCTCTCTACTCATAGAGATCCTGCGTTTATTTAGCATTTAGCCTATAATCTTTTCAGTAACGACTTTTGTATACGTATGTCTGTCCCTAAACTGGATGGATCTTTAAAGAAAAAATGGGCTTGTCATCTCCCTATGTATCACCTTAAGAGGCGGTCACCCAAAATCCGTACTTTCATCACAGAAACAGAAATTCCACAGATAATGTCGGCGACTACCTCATTAACCTTGGTGCCCTATTTCCCTCCCACTTTCAGTGATGTGGTTTATTCCATGGGTGGAGAAGGAAGCCAGGTTGGCTGGGTGAAAAGGGAATGGCGTCAGTGTGAGGTCACGCTACATTGTCCTGAATGCCATCTCTATACTGCGGTGACATGAACGAACGCAGGATTCAGAGATGCAGCTCGAGGAAAGATAGAGGCCCAAGTCGCTCAGACTACAAACAAAAAGAGGCCACGGAAGAGAACAAAGCAAGGAACCTGGCGGGGGTGTGGCAGGGCACTCGGGCGCGAGCCCTGAGCGCCCGCAGAGAGTGAAAGTAGGGAGACAAGGGCCACGCCAAGGCTCGGCAGGGTGGGGGCGGGACTTCCGGAAGCCATTTGCCTGAGTGGCAGGGGAACCGGAAGTGGAGGCGCTGGTGCTGGGGCCAGAGGAGGGACGTGCCGGAGCGGGGCCGCCGGGACTGAGCGAGCGACAGACGCGCCACCCGTCGACGCCGCAGCCGCCTGGGGCCCGTACGGACCCTCTGCTTGAGTGAGTGCATCCAGGGTCGCAGACCCGTGGCTTAGAGGAGGGGGTCGGAAGGGGCAGCGAGGTGTTATTGTGAGAGACTTGCGACCTCCCCTCCCCCACCCGCCCGGGCCCCTCCCCTCGCGTCACTCCCCCGCCCCCCGCCGGCCCTGGGGGTGCCTCGCGCGCGCGCGTCTTCTCCGCGGGCTCGGCGTTGGCTCCCCAGCCGCCGGCGCTACTCGCCATCCCCCTTAGAGCCTTTTCCCCGGCACCCCGCCCCCAAACCTGTCGACTTTCCTCAGCCGCTGGCCGGCGCCTCCAGCCCGCGTTTTCCCGTGGAGTAGCGTGGCGGGGGACAGCCAGCCCACTCCGCGAGTAGGCCTCCTGCATCCCCGGCTCCCTTTGGCCGCTTGTTCTCTCCTGCAAGCTCCAGTTGCAGCAACTCTTCCTGCCTCTGGTCTCAGCTGTTGCCTTTTCCCTCCTTCCCTGAGGTTGAACCTCTGACCCTTCTCTCCACTTGCCTCTTGTCGGAGGCCAGATCCAGTTACTTTTTTTTTTTTTTTTTTTACCGAGCACTTTTCCCTTTCCCTTTTTTTGAAAAATTTCAACTCTTTAGAAACTTCTCCGTTGCCTGCTCCGATGTATTCAAAGGGCCCGTAGGCTGTCACGATGCAGAAGGGATTATTTCTTAGAAGGCTGTCCAATCTAGCACCTCATTTTAGGCTAAGAGAGAAGCAGATGATTTGCCCAAGGTCAGCCAGCTTTTTAAACCTGTCAGTGGATAGGGTTTTTGGATGTTTTTTTCCTGGTCCCCGTCTGTTTACCAGATCAAGGACCTTCTGGTCTACAGGTTTAATTTACCCGTTGCATGGTGACTCATTATTCTGATCTCCATAACTCCCAGGCCAGCGTTGCTTTATTATGATTTATGTACAGACCTTAAGGAAACTAACCACTTGAAGCTCGAGCCTACCCACGGAGAAAGGAAAGATCGCTGGATCCAACCTAGGATCTCATTTTTTACAACTTTAAATTGGAAGGGGTTGGGTGAGGGGCAGTGTGGAGAAAGAGGAAAGAGAAAATACTGGAACTTGTCTTTGCCTTGTATATTCCTGTAGCTTTTTCTCCTGGGCACATTGTTCTGACATAAAGGTTGCCTCCTTGTGGGGGAGCAGGGGAGAGTAGGAAATCATTGTGCTTTAATTTGTTGGCTTGGGCATTTGATAATAAATTATGGATGTACTGGAACTCAGAGCCCCACCCACCAGCCCACTGAGGCGGGGCATTCAGGATGAGGCCAGCCTTCCTCTTCAGAATAACCCTACCAACTCCTCTGAAACAAAGTGAAGAGACTTAGGTATGACTGGGAACATTCTAAATCTTTTAATTCTTAGTTCATCTTTCCCCCACCTTTGCTGGTTCAAACTAAAAAAACATCTAACTCACCTTGAGAATTTAGAATTCCTTGTTGGAACTGGTTTCTGATTAGATACACTACACTGTGCTGGTATAAATATCTGCAAATTCTGGTGTTATATTATCAAAGTCCTAGTTAAGTAGAGAAGATAGAAAATGAAGGAAAATTGTGCAAGTTGCTTATTCCTCATCTTCCCAAAGAACTCATTTGAATGGACAATTAAAGCTTGCTCGGAGTATAGTCTCTCATGATAAATTAACAAAACTTTTGTTTTTCAGATCTTTTATCTCCATTCTGTTTGGTTTTTCTGACTGCTATTTGTGATCTCAGAAGTTAATGACTTGCTACACGGGGAGATTATTATGAATCAGTAAGGTGAAATAGGAGTCAGATCCCTCCCTGTTGGTACTTTCTTTTCTTTTTTCTTGATTACTGCCTCACCATTCTGAAGATGGCTTTATTGCATTCTTGCCCTCTACTTGAGACAGGAAACCCAAAGTCACTCAAGTTTTTGTGGCCTACTGCAAGCTCCTCCCTGGATAGCTCTTCATTTTTAAATTTTATTTTATTTTTGATATGGCCATAAGAGTAGCTCATTCTTTATTTTTTTTGTAAAGAATATAGCAATTTACAGCTGGGTGCAATGGCTCATGCCTGTAATCCCAGCACTTTAGGAAGCCAAAGTGGGAGGATGGCTTGAAGCCAGGAATTCAAGATCAGCCTGGACAACATAGACTCTGTCTCTGCCCCCCCCAAAAATAATAATAATAAAGACTCGCGTGGTGCCTGGTCCCTGTAGTCCCAGCTACTTGGGAGGCTGAGATGGGAGGACCTCTTGAGCCTAGGAATTCAAGGCTGCACTCCCAGCGATGGCAATAGCATAGGACCCTGTCTCAAAAAAAAAAAAAATAGCAGATTATTTTATCTAACTTTCCAAGTCGTTTGAATCCTATAGATGCATAGTCTTCTAGGTTGTACATTAATGGCCTGGTTCCTAAAGATGAAATTTTATGAGTTTGTGGCTCAGTTTTTCTTTTTCTGGTGTTTAAAAATGTAACCAAGCTATAAGCATTGGTAAAATTGTGAAAGCTGCTTTGTATTATAAGATTTTGATTTGGCAAAATAATACAGAATCCAAGTGTTTGAGGCACAAAGAAACAAATTTTCATTCAGATGCTTTGCCATTGTGGAGGAAGAAGGATGGCTCTGTATTTATCGTTAAAGGAAAAAAAGACTATTTAATTGGGAATATTTTGCCATCTTCCCCCAGTTCTACCTGCCTTGTAGCTTCAAATAAGTGGCATTTTGTTCTTTAGTTTCTCTGTCTATACTCATGAAGAAATTTAGGATTGAGATGGAGGTGTTTTGCTCAGAGTATTAGAATGCCGTTAAATTTGGGCAGTAGTAATAGAAAATACAAGTGAAATAACGTAGTAAATTAGAATTTATCATTGTTTCATATAGTCTTTTCCATATAGAATGTAACGTCATTTGCTCAAGAGCAATAAGCTTTAGAGGTACATCACTCTAGGTTCAAACCACAGCTCTCCTGCTTACAGTTCTGCTATCATGGAGTAGGTTCCTTAGATCTCTCTGAGCATCTGTTTTATTTAAATAACAAAGGTCCTAGCACAAGATCTGGTAAATAGTAAGTTCTTAATAAATATTAATTTATTATTTTGGATCAGTTGTTTATCTGTTGAACTCTGAAAATCCAGGTCTATAAATTGAATCATAGATCTAAAGAGATCTTATAATTTAGGTAGACCGTTAGTCTTGAAAATAGAGTATATGCAACCCCAGGGATGTATAAGATGATCATTGGTATATAGGAAAAGATTTAGAACTTTTTTTGCATATGTTTTTTAATCTAAAAAGAAAAAATAAGCTTTACTAATAGTTTAACATTAACATTAATTCACATATTTAATTTATACACAAATATAAGTATGTTGAGATGGATTTCACAAAGATTCTAAAATGCTGAAAAGTGTTGGGAGGGCCCCACTAATCTGAACCAACTTCTCTTTACCCATATGCTTCAGTTTACTTTATGCTTTCCCCTTAGGTATTCACCTAGCCTCTCTTTGTATCTCCATGGAGAGAAATCTACCTTGTGAGGCAGGCCATTTCATTTTGTACTTATCTGTTAGAAATTTTTCTCAGTGTACATTCTATCCACTGTCCCTTTCTGTTTTGAGTATTGCAGAATAAATTTAATATTATTTCCTAGTAATCTTCAAATGCTTTAAGACAGCTGTTTATGTCCTATGTCTTCCTTTTCCCCAACCTGTTTTTCTATAGATAATAAACATACCCATTTCTTTCAACTCTTTCTAATGTGACAGGTTTTCAAATTCCTCCTCATTTTGGCTCCCTTCTTCTAGACGCCCCCTACTTCGTCAAAATTCTTTAAGTTTTTCAACAAGATCTGAATGTGGTATTCCAAGAACTAAAATGAAGTTGCAGTGCCTGCATTTTGTCTTTAAGTGATGAGGTGTATGGTATGTTTTTGAACATACATTATTATGAAAGCACCTCATATTCACAATTTGTCACCCTTGTTCTTTAAACAATCCCCAGGAAAAATAGCTTCAATTATACAGTGAGAGTAGAACAGATTATTTTTCTTCTTTTCAGTAGGGAACTTTCAATTGTGCTCTCTGTTAACTCTCTGTCAGTTAACTTTTGCCTCAACAATACCTAACATGTTAAGTGTTTCTCCAAATAGGAGAATAAACTAATGAAATGGTTGAGTTTTTAAAATCTATTTAGAAAATTAAGCTCGTGTTTGCCTGGGCATGGTGGCTCACGCCTGTAATCTTAGCACTCTGGGAGGCCAAGGTGGGAGGATTGCTTGAGCTCAGGAGTTCTAGATCAGCCTGAGCAAGAGTGAGACCCCATCTCTACTAAAAATAGGAAAAAGAGCTAGGCATCATAGTGTGTGCCTATAGTCCCAGCTAGCTACTCTGAAGACTGAGGCAGGAGGATCGCTTGAGCCCAGGAGTTTGAGGTTGCTGTGAGCTAGGCTGAGGCCACGGCACTCTACTCAGAGCAGTGTATTGAGACTCTGTCATATACATACATAAAGTTAAAAAATAGACTTTTTCAATTAATGAATAGAAAATGTTATGTTTCTTTACATATATAGATATCTAATTTTGATGAGAAAGATTGGTTGTCTTCTGGCCAGTAGAGCTTCCTTCTCTGTCTTAAGGCCAATAGAGCTTTTTCATCTGCAGGAAAAGTACTTTTTAAATTAAAACTTTTATTTAAGTATCATGTCAGATTTAACCTGAATAGCCAGACTTAAATCTGGATTTGAACTTAGACCCAAAGAAACTTTTGTATAGAAGGTATAGAATGTTTTATTGGTTAATAAAGAAAAGCAAAGTCCCCAGATTTTTAAACCTTTCTATGAGACTACTTATTTTAACCCCTTAAACCATTTTCCTTTTTCCTTTATGCATCCATCGTTTAATTTTTCCATTCCTTTTTTAGACGGTAAAACCTCAAACAGATACCATAGACTGATTGGAGCTGTACTGATTCATCTTGCAGTCAGTTATTCCTGATTCTTGTATTTTATATTGATGTTTTTAGCTCTGTGTTGCATATGTTTTCTGGGTAAAATGGCTAGATATAAGGCTCCCTTTAGGGAGTCAGCATGAACTGATTTGTGACAGGTGGGCCAGATGTGACATGGTTGGGATCAGGCAAACCTAATTTCATATCCCCTTCATTCACTGTGTAAATTACCTAAATTCCCTTATGCTTGTTTTCTTCATATTGTAGTGCTTTGGAGGTGGTGTGTATGAAACATAGAGCATATATAGTCTTTCATAGAAAACTACTATTTTCTAATAGTTAAAAGTTTAGTAAAGAAACATCTACCTAGGGTATGGATGATATTTATATTTTCAGTTAGATATGGGCTCATCCCTCAGCCTATTTTTTTTAGACCTAGTGTCATTTAGAACTGAGCTAATTTGTTTGCATAACTAGTGTTAATATTGTTTGCTTCTGTAATTTATTTTTCGTCAGTGAAGGTATGCTTTCATGTTTAGGGCTTGGTACTTTGTGATTCTAAAAAACCACTACCTTGGCAATGTAGTGTTTTGTGTACTCAGTAAACTCTTCCTGAATGAATATAACCGTCTTCTTTCAGAGAAAGCGTAGCTGTATTTGAGCATGGCAAGGGAAAGAAAAGCATTGCTGATGTAGAGGATGGCCTCCTTTCCTATAAGCCAGAAAACCCCAGATTTCTCTCTTTTTTATCAATCTTTGTGTTTCATATCTCATGGTTCTAATATGTATTCTCCAGAATTGATTGAAAATTGTCTGGTTTCTTATATTTTTCTAGAAGATTGGCATTTCTAGTATTTCTGAATTTCTCTTCTAGCCTATTTACTCCTTCTTCCCTACTATCAGTTGACATATTCGAGCTCATCATTACTAAAATTTTCTTAGCGGAGACCGGTCAAAAATAAAAACAGGCTGGTCATGGTGGCTCACGCTTGTAATCCTAGCACTTTGGGAGGCTAAAGTGGGAGGATCACGTGAGGTTAGGAGTTTGAGACCAGCCTGGGCAATAAATTGAGACCGTATCTCTACAAAAAATAGAAAAATTAGCTAGGCATGGTGATGCATGGCTGTAGTCCCAACTACTTGGGAGGCTGAGCTAGGAGGATTGCTTGAGCCCAGGAGTTTGCGGTTGCAGTGAGGTGTGACTGTACCAGTGCACTCCAGCCCAGGTGGCAAAGCAAGACCCTGTCTTTAAAAATAAATAAATAGATTAAAGGAAAAAATACCTAGTAAATGTTTGTCAAAAAACAGTGCCAACGCCCACGGCTAGTTTTACCATAATTTGTACTACAGTTTTTCGTGTGATGTTTAGTAACCAATGGATTCTAATCATTGCTGTAGTAATTCTTAATATGTAACTCTAACAGTCTAAAAGTCTCTAATGTAGATTTCATTGTACTATAAGTGTCTAATTCCTTGTGTCATTTGGTACTTAGAGTAACATACAATCATGAAAAAACAAATATAAGGGTAAAATATATGCTTGGAGCAGATTTTTTAAATGTAATGCACTGTTCCTAAGTGATATTCAAACCTGTGTGAAAGTTGAGTGATGCTGTGTTTGTAGAACTTAAGCAGTCATGTCCTGAAATTCTTCTCTGCTGAAAATAAACCCTAGTTGTTTAGTTTTTAGGCAAAACCTCAATGGAACTTAAATTATTATTTAAAGCCCGACATGTAATATTTAAGTAAGTGGTAACACACATTCCTGTTAATAAATGAAGCATGACATAGACATTTTTCCCCAGGTAGAGAATGAGCCAAGGAGACTCAAACCCAGCAGCTATCCCACATGCAGCAGAAGATATTCAAGGAGATGACAGATGGATGTCTCAGGTAAAAGGAAGTGCATATATTTTATTCACATAAGTCTCTTCAAAAGTTTTTTTAATTTGAAGTAATTTCAAAATTACATAGATATTACAAAAATTTTAGAACTCCCTATATTCTTCACCTAGCCTCACCAATTGTTAACATTTTGCCATATCTGCATGATTATTCTTTCTGTATCTATTTTTATAGGTATATAACAACATGGTGGTTTTTTTCTGGCCCATTTAAGAATTGCACTCATCATTCCCCTTTACCTCTAAATATTTTAGCATTTCTAAGAATAAGAACATTTTCTTACATAACTATAGGATAGTTATTAAAATCAGGAATTTAATACTGATAAAATACTATTACCTAATCCAAAAACTGTATTCAGCGTTCTCCAGTTGTCCCAATAATGTTCTTTGTGTCAATTTTTTCCCAGTCCAGTATCACACATTTCATTCAGTTGTCTTGTCTCTATTCTCCTTTAATTGGAAACATTTCTTAGTCTTTATTTGTTATTCTTGACAGTGATGGTTTGGAAGAGTATAGGCCATTTTATTTTGTAGCGTGTCCCTCACTCTTTTCCTCATAATCAAGATTCAGATTATGCATTTTTGGCAGGAAATATCAGTGATGTGCTGTGTCCTCAGCAGGTCACATAGAGGGCATGTAATACTGGTTTGTCTCATTGGTAATATTTACTTTGATCATTGGTTGAGGTGGAGTTGACCTTAACCAATTCTTATTTATTTATTGCAGTATGGATTCATGGGTTATTATTTTATTTAGTGAGTTACAATTCATTGTTATTATTTTTAAAATATTTTTTATGGAGATGGATCTTGCTATGTTGCCCAGGCTGGAATACAGTGGATATTCACATGCATGATCATAGCTCACTGCAGCCTTGAACTCCTGGCATCAAGTGATTCTCCTGCTTCAGCTTCCTGAGTAGCTGGGACACCAGGCACATCCCACCACGCCTGGCTGTTGTTATTATTTTGAATCTCAAATTCTTCCACGTTTTGCAAGTGGGACTCCCTTCAAGCTGGCCTCTGTCGTCTTGATGTGTTTCATTGTTTTTCTAGCATTTTGTTTTCTTCTCCGATATTGCTAGCTTCTTTATCTGTTTCCAACCATTTTACCCCTTGCATTACTAAGTTCTATGTGATTAGAAGTACCCAAAGATTAGCGTTTTAGTATACAGTGCTTCTGCTTATAGTCTTCATAGTTGTATAGTATTCTCTATTTTTTTCTTTCTAGACTTAAAAATTAGTCTATCAACTAGCTTATTTGAGTGGCAATATTATTTTGAACTGTTCTCATGCGGATCAGCTACTTGGTTATTCATACTTAATCTTCCTACTTTATTTATATTTTCAAAATTAAGTATGAAGAAGTATTTTGAACCAGGCATGGTAGCATGTTCCTGTAGTCCCAGCCATTTGAGAGGCTGAGGTGGGAGGAGTTCCTGAGCCCAGGAGTTCAAGGCTAGCCTGGGCAGCATAGAGAGACTCTGTTTCTAAAAAAAAAGAAAGAAAGAAAATAATTTTAAGCATCTGTGTATTTGCCACTTGCCACTCACCCTAAAAAATAAAACATTGCTAGTAAAATTGATGTCCCTATATTGATCACTTACTTTCTCTTTCCCACCTGCCCACTCCCAAACCAATATCCTAAATTTGGTATTAATTGTTTTCATGTATTTTAGGTAGTACACACAAACATACATATATATGTCTCTAAATATATATATAGTATGTTTTGCATATTTTTAAACTTCAGTAGTATCTTTATGGTTTCTGCAGTGTATCTACATGTTAAAGGTATAGCTGTATTTTATTCATTTTCATTCTTTAAATAGTATTCCACTGCTTTATATTTGAAAATACCATAATTGATTTGCCCATTTTCTCAATGATGAACATTTTAGGTCATTTATACCTTTATGAAAAATAGTGACTAAAACTAGATGCTGTGGTTGTTCCTGCCTTAAGTTAATAGGCTTTAAATAATGAGTACTGGCTGGAAGAATACCAGCCAAATGAAAGAAAAAGAGGCACAAATTTTAAATCAATTTTTTATAAAACCTGCATGCTAAGGATGGACTAACTTTACTAAATATTAAAATATATTATACACCAGATCTTGGTTTCTCAATGCTGTTCTCTAATGAAAGGAACCAGGGCTCCTTAGAGAAATGGTTGATTCTACAACTGGAGTAAGGAAAATGAAAGATGAGCCTGGAGCATCTCATAATGCAAGAAAGCAATGAAGTACTCAAAGTAGAAAAAGATGATGGCTCACACCTGTATTCTCAGCACTTTGGGATGCCAAGGGAGGAGGGTCACTTGAGGCCAGGAGTTTGAGACCAGCATGGGCAACATAGCAAGACCCTATCTCTAAAAAAAAAAAAAAAA
>CAUYSK010000418.1:0-10640 GCA_963575035.1 Avahi laniger | reverse complement strand
TCTAGATTTCTAATAGTTTCATCCCTTAAGTTTAAATCTGTTACCCAGCGTGAGTTGATTTTTGTCAGATGTGTAAGGTGTGGATCCTGCTTCAGTCTTCTACATGTGACTATCCAGTTTTCCCAGCACCATTTATTGAATAAGAATTCTTTTCCCCAATGTATGTTTTTGTCTGGTTTGTCAAAGATTAGGTGGCTATATGAGGGCAGCTTTATATATGGGTTCTCAGTTCTGTTCCACAAGTCAATGGATCTATTTTTGTGCCAGTACCAAGCTGTTTTATTTACTACAGCCTTATAATAAAGTTTGAAATCTGGTAAGTTGATACCTCACATTTTGTTTTTATTGCCTAGAAATGTTTTTGCTATGCCGGGTCTTCTCTGATTCCATGCAAAGTGTAAAATCAATTTTTGTCCATCTGTGAAGAATGATGTTGGTATTTTAATAGGGATTGCATTGAATCTGTAGATCACTTTGGGCAGTATAGACATCTTAACGATGTTGATTCTGCCGACCCACGAGCATGGTATGGTTTTCCACCTGTTTACGTCCTCTGCTATTTCCTTCCTCAATGTTTCATAGTTCTCCCTGTAGAGGTCTTTTATCTCCTTAGTTAAATATATTCCTAGATACTTTATTTTTTTGTTGCTTTGTGAAGGGAATTGAGTCTTTGATTTGGTTCTTGGTATGACTGCTGTTGGCGTATATGAAAGCCTTTGATTTGTGTGTATTGATTTTATATCCTGAGACTTTACTAAATTCATTTATCAATTCCAGGAGACTCTTTGTTTTTAATTTCATTGAAAACAATAAAAGAAATTATTTAGTTCCCAATGTGAAGTTATATAATTACAAGCTTGACTTAAGAGCCTTCAGCTGTGGCTATCAGGAGTACCTGGCTTTGTCCTATCCCCACAACAGAATAAAGATCCTTCTGTTCCAGGTACAAAGAACAGCAGTTAGATTGAATTGTGTTAGGCTTGAGGTCAGATAAAACTGGAGTCAAGACCTGACTGTTTTTACTGTGAAAAAGTTTTAGAGTCATAACATGAGATAGTTAGAAAGCCAATTCTTTTCACTTGCTTACAAGTAAGGAAATTAAAAGCAATAATGGGTAAGGGACTTGGCCAAGGTTTTACTGGAAAAGTTAGAAGGTAGAGTCAGAAATAAAAAGCAAAGTTTGTTCCTTTGAGGCCAATGTCCTTTGTACAAATCATGCTCTTTCTTTGAGCCTCAAAATCCTTGTCTGTAAATTAAGGGTAAAGATATCATCTCTGCATACCTAATAGGTTTATTGTGAACATCAAATGAAATAATCTTTGGATCATATACTTCCCCTCTCTGAGCCTCAAGTCCAACTACTTCCAAATAAGTTATACTAATGATACCTCAGTTGTAATATTTGTTGTTTATATGTGTTTATCAAGTGTGAAGTAGTATACATTATTACCATATTTCCATTATTCCTGAAATGAGCAGTTGTCTCTTCCTGATTCCGTTTATTTTAGCAACAGTGAACAAACTTTTTGGTTAGATAGAAACAATGACATTTCCATAGCAAGGAAATATAGCAAGCACTGCCATATTACACATCACATTAAAGAATGTAACTAGATGAACACATGCAAAAATGTTCTGCTAAATGGCCAAAAGCTATGGCTTTACTACAATCAAGAAGTAGTGGTTCTTTCAATCTTGATTGGGGACCATTTTCTTACACTACTAATTTGGTTGAAAAAATACTTGATACTATTTTAATTTCTATTATTTCTCAAGAAATTCTATTATAAAAATTCTTCATTTACTCTCTAAATGATAGTTAATTAAACACTCTGTGAAGATTAGAAAGTGAAATAAAAATAGAAATTGACATAACTACAACTGTTACCTACCTAGATATAAAGTCTTATTGGTGTGGGGAGGAATGGAGAAAGGAAGATAGGAGAGGATCTTCTTCCAATGGATATGTGTTATATCTATTTTCCAATATTAAAAAGTGAGTGGGATGTGGGTATTTTTGAGTGTCACATTGAGGGAATGTATGGAACTGTAATTAAGACCCTTGATGAGGACTTTTAACAGTTTTTGGAAATGCAGTAAAAAGACATGTATACAATCTTTTATTGGCCATATTCTGAAAAGCAAAATCCTGGATATACAATATTAACCATCCATTCACCAATTTATTCATTTGCCCAATCATCCATCCATTCAACAAATAGTCTTGAGTGTGAACCTTGCATCATTTTAGACATTGGAGATAGAGCAGTGAAAATAATAGATGAAAATTCCTACCCTCTTGGAATTTACTTTCTTTTTTGTGACAAGGAGTCAGACAATAAACAAATAAATAAAGAAAGTATATACCATGTCAATTGGTATAAAGGCTATGGAAAATAATGAATTCAGAGATAATTAAATAATAAAATAGGGATAAGGAAGACTTATAAAAGGAATAAGAGTTGCAATTTCAGTAGACATTTGCAGATACGAGGGGGTTAGGCATGAAGATATCAGAGAAAAGAACACCTGGACAGAATAATCAGAAATTCCAAAGACCCTGAGACAGGGACATGCATGGATGTTTAAGGAAGCCAAAATTACTGGAGTGAAGTAGATGAAGGTCAGTAGGGGATAAGATGAGAGAGGTAAGGGGGTGGGGGAGATCTCTAGAGGGTATGCAGGTCCCCAAATAAATTGACTTTTCTTCAGAATGTGATGAGAAGCCATCAAAGGTTTTGAGCAGAGAAGAATATGATCTGACATATGCCTTAACAGTATCTGTATGGCTATTATTCTGAGATCAGATTGAAGAGGAACAAGGATGGAAGCAATGAAACCAATTAGCAGGTTGTAGAGGTCATCAAGGTCAGAAGGGACAATGACTCAGATCAGGGTTGTAGGGTGATAGCAGTGGAGATTGGGAGAAGTTTCAGATTATGGCTGTATTTTGAAAACAGAACAAACAAAAATATGACAGCATTATTTCAGGCATAACATGTAAAACACTGACACTTTAAGTGTCTCTCACACTCTAGCTAAAAGAATTGCAAATTTTAGACTGTCATCATATATTCTCCAGGTGGTGGTGGGGAGAGGAATAGCAAATATGATTGTCTGGCTTCTATTCAAAGGAACCCACTTGCTCTTAAGTCTTAGAAAAGAAATGTGGTGTGAAAAATCCACTCTACAAATATCCTAACATACCTAAAATCTTCTAAGAGAAGTTATACTCCTGGTATTTTGTTTCTTTTTATACTATTATTTCAAGTTTATATTTTCATTGGCCAGATATTGAAATATGTCCCCTTGGACCCCATAGAGTAACTAAAAGGAAACTGTGAGGGGATTTAAAAGAGTAAAGATTGCAAGAACATAATGCAAATGAGAAAACATGTGCAGGAGCATAAATATACACATACAGATGTTTTTTCCAGTTAAAATCAGATGCATTGCCAAAAAGTCACAGGTGTACATGGCATGTGATAATGAGAGACTACAAAGTGAAAAGATTTATATCCAACACACTTTCATTGAATTGAGAGGTTGAGTACCACTTAAATATAGTCTTGAAAATACTGGAGAATTTAAGAAAGGAAATATCAATAACCCCAAAATTAAAACAGTGAAGGAGGGAAAGAATGGAAGGATGGATTAAGGGCCATACAATACTAGAAAGCAGGTTTTGTTTTTTGTTCTTTTATGAGGTTTGAACATTTTCTAATGTGGCTGGATTAAAGTTGTATATTTAGCCAGCTTACAGTAAAAAGTGAATAAAAACCTCCACCAAATCATCAATATCGTTGTTAACATGAATGCCAACTTTGTATACACAAATTATTCTCCCCCCCCCAACATATTTTTGTTGATTTTCCAGTGCACAAAAGAACCTGGCCTACCCGTGGGATAATTGATGGCTAAAATTTTATTCTTCTTCCATTTCTTTCAAAGTCGTTACTCTGGTTACAGAAAAGAAGGGTGCTTATTTATAATTCTTTTAGGTAGAGGAGGCCTTTTTGTACTTTACACAAAGGTGCCTTATATGCTGGCAATGGTTCCTCACTCCATCCTTTGGTAAATAATCACCTTTTTGGGGTAGTTATAGATCAGACTTATCCAACTTCAGATTCCTGGGCCCCATCACAGACCTATTAAACCAGTAACTCAGTTGGATGGCTCCCAGAATTTGTATCTTAAACAAATATCCTGGCAGGTTCTCATGCTGCTGAACACCAGAACAACAGCTGGAGAAAAGCTTTTATAATTGTATTCCAGCAATGAGAAAATATTTGAAATATCTCAAAACACAGAAGAGTGGTCCTAGTTTTGCTATTACATGTATTACCTTAATTCAGTTTTAGAATGAGGATATAATATTTCATTACAGGGTTATTATAAAATCAGACAAGAAACATATTGGTGGTTCCTAAATCAGGCTTTGCATCAGAATCATCTAGAGCTTATTAAAAATAAAGCTGCCTGGTTCACACTCCCAGAACATGGTATCAGAGTCTTTGAGAGTAGGTCTTGGTATTCCTTTCACCTATCTTCTGTGTTGGAGCCCATGTTTTCTGGGTATCATGTTTCCTATTTTCATGTTTTATATCCTTGTTTTAGTGGAACACATCATTCAGTGATTTTATGAGAAATGATACATGAGAAAAACTTTTTAAAAACCTGAACATGAGATTAACCCTTATAAGCAATTCTTGGTTTGGCTAAATATATAATTTTATCTAGGATATTATCTCACTTCAGAATTTTTAAAGCATGGTTCTAATGCTTCTTATTTTTGTATGTGATCTAGGCTATTTTCTCTATGTTTCTCCCTTTCAAGTAGCTTTTGTATTTACTCACTCATTTACTGTTTCTGTTGTTCCACATTCCTTCCTGTAGATCTGAGCTTCCATCAGGCATCATTTTCCTTGTCTCAAGCAATCATTTAGCATTTCTTTGAGTACAAGTATGCTGGTGACGAATTCTCTCAGCTTGGAAATATCTTTATTTTATGCTTTTTTGAAGAATATAATCATCTAATATAGAATTCTTAGTTGGCTATTTTTTCTCATAGCTCTTTAAATATGGCATTCAGTTGTCTTATGGCCTCAATTGTTTTTGATGAGAATCATCTAATTTGTATTTTTATTGTCATGTATTATTATAATATGTCTTTTTCAGCACTGACCACTTTGAAGATTTTTCTATCTTTTATATTTAGAAGTTTGACTAGATAAAACCAAGATTGTGGGAGTAGAAAACCAGGAGGTTATCTTTACTCCATCATTTTTCATCCCCTCATTTCATTTTATTTTTTAATTGACAAATAGAAATTGTATGTATTTAATGTGTACAACATTATGTTTTCAGATATATATACATTTTGGAACACCTCAATTGAGCTAATTAACATGTGATTTCTTCACATGCTTATTTTTTGTGATGAGAAGACTTAAAGTCTATTCTCAGTGATTTTCAAAATACATTGTTGTCAACTATAGTCACCATGTTGTACAATAGATTTTTTGAACTTATTCCTCTAACCTAAGTGAAATTCTGTATCCTTGACCAACATAAAATAGTAAAACTCCTAGAATAAAACATAGAAGAAAAACTTAATGACAT
The DNA here is from genome assembly GCA_963575035.1 of Avahi laniger. Lineage (NCBI taxonomy): Eukaryota > Metazoa > Chordata > Mammalia > Primates > Indriidae > Avahi > Avahi laniger. Next base: position 5,018 of record CAUYSK010000418.1, on the reverse strand, counting down.
TGGTCTTGGCCTTAATTTCATGGATATAATACCAAAAGCATGGGCAACAAAAACAAAAATAGATAAGTGAAACAACATTCAACTAAAAAGTTTTAGTGTAGCAAAGAAAACAGTTAACAGGGTGAAAAGTGAACTTGGGAATAAGGGAAAATATTTGAAAATCATATATCTGACAAAAGGTTAATATGTAAGGTACACAAACAAGTCAATAGCAAAAAAAAATAATAATAATAACCTGGTTAAAAAATTGGCAACGGACCTGTGTAAAATAATACGAAGTGCATATATTGGTATACACTCCCATTCTCTGGCACAGACCATCTAAATCTTAAATTCATGTTGTGTTTAATTTTGTGTGTTGTGTATGATACGGGTCCAATTTCATTTGTTTACATGTGAATATTCAGTTTTCTCAACAACATTTGTTGAAGAAACTATACTTTCCTTTTTGTATATTCTTTGTAACCTTGTCAAACACCAGTTCACCATGTATGAATGGTTTTATTTATGGGCTTCCTAATCTGCTCTGTTAAGGAATATGTTTGTCTGTATGCCAGTACTATACTATTTTGATTACTGCAGCTTTGTAATATACTTTGAAATCAGGAAATATGACGCTTTCAGCTTTGTCCTTTTTAAAAAGATTATTTTTGCTATTCTGGGTCCATTGTGTCTCCATAGGTTGTTTTGTCTATTGCTGTAAAAAATATCACTGATATTTTGATAGCAATTATATCATATGAACATCAATAGCATTTCAATACACAACAATGACCAAGCTCAGAACCAAGTCAAGAACACAATCCCATTTAAAACAGCTGCAAAAAAGAAAAAAAAAAAAAACTAAAATACCTGGGAATAGATTTAACCAAAGAAGTGAATGATCTCTACAAGGAGAACTACAAGTCATTGATGAAAGAAATCATAGATGATACAAACAAATGGGAAAAACATCCCATGCTCATGGATAAGAAGAATCAATATTGTTAAAATGATCATACTTCCCAAAGCAATGTATATATTCAATGAAATTTCTATCAAAATACCAACTTTATTTTTCATAGAATTAGTAAAAACAATTTTAAAATCCATATAGACCCAAAAATAACCCAAAGAGCCAAAGCAATTCTGAGCAAAAAGAACAAATCTGAAGCCATCATCTTACCTGACTTCAAATTATACTACAAGGCTATAGTCACCAAAATAGCTTGGTACTGATATAAAAGTAGACACATAGATCAATGGAACAGAATAGCAAACCCAGAAATAAAACCATATACCTCCAACCAACTTGGCCTTAATTTCATGGATATAATACCAAAAGTATGGACAACAAAAGCAAAAATAGATAAGTGAAACAACATTCAACTAAAAAGTTTTAGCGTAGCAAAGAAAACAGTTAACAGGGTGAAAAGTCAACTTTTGAATCAGGGAAAATATTTGCAAATCATATATCTGACAAAGGGTCAGATATTCTTTATCAAAGTAGACAAAAGAATGCACTAGAGAAGGATACACTATTCAATAAATGGTGCTGGGAAACTTGGATAGCCATATACAGAAGAATGAAACTGGATCCGTTTCTTTCACAGTATACAAAAATTAACTCAAGATGGATTAAAGACTCAAATGTAACACTTGAAACAATAAAAATCATAAAAGAAGACCTAGGTAAAACTCTTCTGTACATTGGCCTAGGCAAAGAATTTATGACTATGACTCCAAAAGTAAATGCAATAAAAACAAAAATAGACAAATGGGACTTAATTAAACTAAAAAGCTTCTGCACAGCAAAAGAAATAATCAAGAGTAAATAGACAACCTACAGAATGGAAGGAAATATTCACAGTCTATGTGCCTGACAAAGGACTAATAGCCAGAACCTACAAGGTATTCAAAAAACTCAGTCAGAATAAAACAAGCAACCCAATAAACAAGTGTGCAAATAACATGAATGGGCATTTTTCAAAAGAAGATATACAAATGGTCAAGAAACAAATGTAAAAATATTCAATATCATTAAGCATCAAGGAAATTAAAATTAAAACAATAATGAGATACCCATCTTACTCCAATTAGAATGGCCATTATTAAAAAGTGAAAACAAGAATAGATGTTGATGTGGTTGTGATTAACAGGGAATACCTAAATACTGTTGATGGGAATATAAATTAGTACAACTTCTATGGAGATCAATACAGAGAATTCTTAAAGAACTAAAGGTAGATCTACCATTTGACCCAGCAATGCCACTAATGGGTATCTACGCAGAGGAAAAGAAGTCATCATATAAAAAAAATACCTGCACTAATATGTTTATCTCAGCACAATTCACAATCACAAAGCTGTAGAATCTACCTAAGTGCTCTTCAACTGATGAATGGATAATGAAAATATATGTGTTTATAACATAAAAATAAATATACAAGTCACATACACACACACACACACACGTACACACACACACCATGGAATATTTCTCAGTAATAAGAATTAATTAAATAATGTCTTTTGCAGCAACTTGAATGGAACTCGTGACCATTATCCTAAATGAAGTAACTCGGGGCAAAAAAATAAATGTCACATGTTTTCAATTATAAGTGGAATGTAAACTATGGATACACAAGGGCACACAGAGTGATATAATGGGCATTGGAGACTCATGAGGGGAGGTGTGGTAGGGGGCAGGGGATGAAAAATTACTTATTGAGTGCAATGTAAACTACTTGGGTGATAGGTACACCAAAAGCCCAGACTTGGGCACTATAGAATATACACATGTAACAAAATTCAATTTGTATCCCCTAAATCTATTCAAATAAAAAATGATAAGAGAAAAACTGTAAAATTATAAATAAATGCAAAATAATGATATTTAAAAATAAATAACTAAAAATGATAGCTAGGGCACTCTTTTTGAGGCAGTAGAAAATCCCAAATTAAAAATATTGGATGAACATATATTTATAGAAATCTTTTATTTATTTAATCATTTATGTTTTTGCTTTCATGAATGCACTTTAGACTTAAATTTTTTCCTTATATTGATCTTTAGGAAAGCAAACACCTTAGAAGATAATTTTTATTTTGAAATTTGAAATCAATATATCCAAGTTTTACATACTGTGTAGCATATTTTAACCAATATTTTCATTCTCTCTATAGAAAACATACAGAGGTTATTTTTCTGAATTTTAATTTTATAATGCATGTATAACAAACAAAATTTGACTGGTTTGGCAAAGTCATAAAATGAATCTTATCAATTAAATTTTATTAATTATATTCTTGCCAACCCAGTGATGTAGAATAGCCTACACATAAAGAACAGAGTCCAGAGCCTATCTAAAACTTCTATACTACTCAAACATGCCCAAGGGAGACTATGAAGGTCAGCTGAGTAATCTTATGCTGCCTATGTAGAATGCTTACCAAAAATGGATGAGAAGTTCTGAAATCTAAATTACTTTTACATAGGAATTTTCAGCAGTATTTTCATACAGTCTAAGTAAAATATAGATTAAAAGGCAAAATGAAAAAAAAGGCATAATCAGAGTCCATAGCAATCCAGAAAAGAATGAAACAGATTAAAGGGAATAATCAGAGTAGATTAGGTTGGAAACATTTCATTTTAATTTGTAAGCATTCATTAATTAATTCAAAAATTATTATTCAGCATCTCTCACCCATTAGGATGGCTACTGTCAGAGAAAAATAGTAAATAACAAGTGTTGATGAGGATGTGGAGAAATTGAAACTTTTTTATACTGTTGGTGGGAATGTAAAATGGTATGACTTCTATGGAAAACAGTACAATGGTTCCTCTAAAAATAGAAAATAGAATTACCATATGACCCAGTAATTCCATTTTGGGGTATCTACCCAAAAGAATTGAAAGCAGAGTCTCAAAGAGATATACGTACATCCATGATCATAGCAGCATTATTCACAATAGTCAAAAAATGAAAGTAACCCAAGTGCCTATCATGGATGAAAGGATAAATAAAATATAGTATATGCATATAATGGAGTGCTATTCATCCTTTAAAAAGAAGAAAATTCTGATGTGTACTACAATATGTATGAACCTTGAGGACTGCTATGGCTTCAGCGTACCCTCCAAAACTTATGTTGGAACCTTAATTCTTAGTGTGAAAGTGATTAAGAGGAGATTAAATTGTGAAGATAGATTAATATCTTTCTCATGAGACTGGATTAGTTCTGACAGGAATGGATTAGTTCCCACAAAAGCAGTTGATATTAAGGGAGATTGCCTCTTGTGTTTGGTGTCTTTGCAGGTGCCTGCTTCTTTTTCTCCTTTTCTGTCATGTTGTGAGGCAGTACAAGGCCCATACCAGAAGCTGAGCAGATATCAGCACCATGCCCTTTGACTTTCCAGCCACTATAATCATAAGCCAAACAAACTTCTTTTCTTTATAAATTGCATAGCCAAAGGTATTCTGTTATAACAACACTAAGTGGACTAAGACAAGAATATTATGCTAAGTTAAATAAGCCAATCACAAAAAGACAGATACTGTTTGATTCTGCTTATATGCAATACCTAGAGTAATAAAATTCATGTAAATGGAAATAGAGTGGCAATTGTCAGGGGCTGGGAAAGAGTCAATGGGAAGTTGTTGTTTAATAGATATGGTGCTTCATTTTTGCAAGATGATAAGAGTTCTGGATATTGGTTTCACAGCAATGCAAATGTAATTAACACTAAACTATACACTTAAAAATAGCTAAGATGCAAAGGACATGAACAGAAACTTTTCAAAGGAAAACAGAATAATGGCCAAAAAAGATATGAAAAAATGCTCAACATCTCTAATCATCAGGGAAATGCAAATCAAAACCACAATGAGATATCACTTATCTCCAGTGAGACTGGCCTTTATCAAAAAGTACCAAAACAATAAATGTTGGCATGGATGTGGAGAGATAGGAACATTCATGCACTGTTGGTGGGATTGCAAACTAGTGCAACCTCTGTGGAAAGCAATATGGAGATA
>CAUYSK010000417.1:0-25028 GCA_963575035.1 Avahi laniger | reverse complement strand
TGCTTGAGCCCAGGAGTCTGAGGTTGCTGTGAGCTAGGCTGACGCCACGGCACTCACTCTAGCCAGGGCAACAAAGTGAGACTCTGTCTCAAAAAAAAAAATAAATACATAAAAAAATAAAATAAAAATGTCAAAAGAAATCTTTTTTTTTTGAGGCAGAGTCTTGCTCTGTTACCCAGGCTAGAGTGCCATGGTGTCGGCCTAGCTCACAGCAACCTCAAATTCCTGGGCTCAATCAATCCTCCTGCCTCAGCCTCCCAAGTAGCTGGGACTGCAGGCACATACCACCACGTACCAGCCAAAAGAAATTTTAAGTAATTAGTAGTATGGCACATTGTGTAAAGCATAACCATAGCCTTTGAAGGACTTAATATAGAGTAGTTTTTAAATTTACAGTTTTAACTATTTCTCTTTAAAAATTTGTCTAGAAATATGTTGCCTTAGACCAGGCAAAGTGGCTCATGCCTGTAATCCTAGCACTCTGGGAGGCCAAGGCGGGAGGATTGCTTGAGCTCAGGAGTTCGAGACCAGCCTGAGCAAGAGTAAGACTCCATCTATATTAAAAAAAGAAAAGAGCCGGCGCGGTGGCTCACACCTGTAATCCTAGCTCTCTGGGAGGCCGAGGTGGGCGGCTTGTTTGAGGTCAGGAGTTCGAGACCAGCCTGAGCAAGAGCGAGACCCCGTCTCTACTAAAATTAGAAAGAAACTAATTGGACAACTAAAAATATATAGAAAAAAGCCAGGCACGGTGGTGCATGCCTGTAGTCCCAGCTACTCGGGAGGCTGAGGCAGGAGAATTGCTTGAGCCCAGGAGTTTGAGGTTGCTGTGAGCTAGGATGATGCCATGGCACTCTAGCCCGGGCAAAAGAGTGAGACTCTGTCTCAAAAAAAAAAAAAAAAAGAAAGAAAAAAGAAATATGTTGCCTTAAAATGTAATCAAGATCATATGAATTTTGGTAATGCTTGATAATAAATCAATTAATTTTTTAGTAAGAAAATAAGTGCTTAACAGCTATTAACCTTTTCACATGACTAATGATCACTTTTCACATGACTAATGGTCACTCTTAAATACACTCATTTTGATGCTAATTGTTTTATTCATTATGCTTTTTTCTATACAAAAGAGTTTATGCCTTCATTATTATATGGTCAGTTTCCTTATAAACCCTGAATTATGCCATTTTACTTACTGAAAAAGAAACTGGAAATCAAACTTTTCAGGTTAAAAAAGTATTTTATATTTGTAATGTTAAAAAATGTATGAGGTTACATATGCTAATAATCATTTTAATTTCTTCTCTGAGCAACATAAATGCTGGTTCTTATTGTACCAGATGACTTGAGTTTCTTTCAGATAGTGGTTTCTTCAACGTATGTCTAGCCAAGTTGAAGATGGACGGTTTTCCTTTCTGTGCTGAGAGATGGGTTTTGCTGGCTTCAAAGGAGATAAATGTTTATAGGTTAGGGATATTATGTTAGCTACAATTTCTATCAAAATTAAACTGCCCAACATACAAGGATGCTTGTTTTTAAGAGAAAAAACTTAACTAAAAGGCTTTGCTTTCCCTGCCATAACAGTTATCCTTATATTTGGGTTTAAGAAAAAATGTTTCCCATTTCCTGTGCGTGTTATTTGTCCTTGGCGTTAGTTTGTTTTAATCAGTGGATTTCCTCTCCCCTCTGTTTCTTTCACATTATTCACCAGTCAGACTCAGTCTTCTGCACCATGGATGGGACCAAATTACGGAGTACAGCCGCCTCAAGGGCAGAATGGCAGCATGTTGCCTAATCAGCCTTCTGGGTATCGAGTGGCAGGTTATGAAACCCAGTGAAAAAAGGACTCCAGAATCTAAAGCCAGTGGCTTGAGGCTACAGGGAGTGTAGTAAAGCCATTGTTTACTTAAAGATTTATCAAATCAGTCAGTGCAAATGTCAGATACAATGTATTTATTTAAAAAATTCATTTTTTAATCATGAAATTATCATCCACATTGTTTTAAAAAGAAACAAGATGCTGGATGTCTGCCAATTTTTGCCTTCATTACCTTTTTTGATAAAGTTTCTCAGATCCTTGTTTCAAATACAAATGCAGGGATTGCTGCCACTTTTTAAAAATTAAGAGGCAGAAAATTGCACAATGTTGAACTTTTTTCCACTAAAGTAGTGTGCAGTTCTAGTTTGCATTCCTGATATGATTTAAAACATGTAATATAAAGATGTAAAAAAAGAAAAGAAAAACCAAAACTGTGCAGAGTCTAGAAGTTCTTTGGTAATCTTCAGCTTATGCACATTTCTGTTCTAGGTTAAAAAAGTAGGCATTGTTTGAGCTCTCCCATCTATGCTGTTATCCCTTTGAGGTTTTTAAATATAAATTATTAGTTTACGTCATTTTTGTATACATTTTTTCACAGATTTGTCTTGCCTTATTAAAGTTCTGTAAAATATACTTACTTAAACGGAAAAAATGATGTTCACTTAGATTGAAAACTTTTCTCAGATGGATTGATAATTGCATTCATCTTGTGTTTTATATGAGAAGGTGCCTCAAGAATTCCCTGTTGGATTTGTTTAAAAGGATTTTTATCTTCTGTGATAAATTTTGCTGTGTACCAGGAACTATGAAAACAAAAACTTGTTACTAAAAAAAAAAAATCTCTGAAATGTGATAAGTTCTTATGCCATGTTAATTTCATGTGTCAACTTCTACATTTACATGTATTATTTCGTTATGTAAAATGTTTTAGCAATTTAATATTTTGCACAGTTAGCAAACTTTGTATGTCATTTCCTTAAAGGCATCATGCAGAGTTGATGTGAGATTTATAAGGTTTTAAGTTGTTTGCATGTGAAAATCAAATACACACTTTAGTAGTCTTTGAATACAAAGTCATCTGCTCTTGTTTTTCAAGAATTTTGAGACACAAAGTTGTATGTAAAGAAATATATTAATTTGCCATTTTCTAGTTAGATTTACTAAAAAAGAGTAAATCAACTTGATTTTAATATGTACAAATGATAGCTGTGAAACTGTAGAATATCCTTATGTCAGGCTTGAGTTTCATTGTGAACTCCAAAATTAGCCTGAAGGACCAGCCAGGCAAAGCATTTTTTAAATGTTCAGAGGCCAAAAGATTAACAAAAAAACCTTAAAATCCTACCTCCTTAAACAGCCTTCAAAGAAGAGAATCCTCAGTACAATCATTATTTTGATTCTTTTGGTACCTGTTTTCCTGGAGTTCCCAATTTTATTATTTGGGGGTGGCTCCAAGCATTAAGAGGTTTAATCTTTGATGGCATTGTTGTAGTTTTGAAATTTCTAGTACATTTCAGAGTCTCTTAGAAAAGTTATGGGAGGTTTTGTTTTCAGTGAAGGTCACAAACCTCCTTTCCTGACTCACAGAGAGGAAGGGTCCCCAGTATACATATTTGAATGGTTGGTGGTTTTCAGGACCTTTAGAGAGCTCCCAGCATTTTATTTAGAAACAGGAAAGGCCTGTGAAATCTTAAGTTTCCTGGTCTGTATCTTCCAGGTAGGGGCAAATGACTCTAAGCTGGTCTCTAAGCCAATGCCCTTGTAAACCAGAGCCCAGGAAAGATAGCTTATAAGTGTATAATTCTCTGGAGCTCAATTCTATGCAGTTGTACTGATGTTTCATTAAGTCACTGTGTATTTTTAAGTGTTGATACATTAAAAGTTGCTTTGTGGAAGATGAGTAAATTTTTTAAATACTTGGAAATTTAATTTCCTTGTTAACTTCTACAGATCAGGGCATGCAACCAAAAGCAGCTTAAATGAAATACTTAAAAAAGAAAAAAAAATCAGGAATTTTTTTTAGATTCTTCTGGCTTATGTTTATATTTTAGGACCCTCATTATTTTTCTCTTATTAAAAATATTTTATTTCCTGTACATCTCATGGACTGCAGGGTAAATTATTTGGGCATAAATAATTTAATCTAAACAAAAGTATAGTTTTTCTTTAATTTTGACTAACTCAAGTAATAACAGTTTTTATTAGCCAGCATATTTTCTTATTGCACAAGTCTTAAAATGTTCATTGACTACTACTTTTTGAGAAGAAAGTGGTGTCAATACTCATGAAAATGTTACTACTGAACAAATTCACATTTCAGGAACATTGCTAACTCTGGTTTAAATCTTAGTGTTAAATTATTGGAGGATTTTTCAGTCTAAAAATCAGACTGGTATTAGTATCAGGTAAGGAAATTAAAGTTTTTTAAATGGTTTCATTCTCTGCAATATGCATTTAGATTTTACTTTCTGGTACTGTAAAGAACCTGAAGTGATTCACACTTAATGGGTCATTAATTCAGTATTCTTTACCCTGACTGTTTGGATATTAAAGTTCCTTTATGTTTTCTATAACCTGTGGGATCTTCTTGCAGTGATTATTGTGTGTGAGATTTTTCTTTTTGGTCTAGCTATATTGTTACAGTCACTCAGATATTTGTTAATGTTTAAAAATCCTATTCCAGAAACCGTGGTTTGTATTGGGTTACTGTTTAATACCACAAAGAATTGGCATTCTGCAGATTTAATTAATTATGAAACCAGTTTCTCATTTTCCTTACTGATATTATCTCCATGTAGAAGATGAGATTCACATTCTAGCTTCTGTTCTCCTGTTTTGTCCCTGTGCTTGCTCATCTTCCTTTTACTTGTGTTAAGTTAGAGTTCTGTTCCATTTGAGAAGGCAGTTGATCAGAACTAGATTGCATTTACAAAGGGAGTTAGGTTTACTAAGTGTCATAGGGTGCTCCTGAGCTTACGGTTGAATCAGAAAAACAAAATGTGTTTATACGAAATAAAAAAGCAAACGTTTTAAATGAGAGAGATGATTTCTAAAATCAATCATCTCTTCATGGAGGGTTATTACATTTTATTCCAATCACTGCATTTGACTATTAGAATTTGAAAAGCATACCTCCAAAATGATGAATTATAACTTAAGAGCCTTAATAAAATGTATGAGTATGTCTCATTTGGATAGGATTTTCTCCCTTCATTTGGAGACCTTAATTCATATGGATATATGGTGAGGGATTAACCAAACATGAAAACTACAGGTGTCAATGGTAGCATGTCTTGAGTGTAGTTCTGTTATTAGAAATTTCTGATTTATTCAAACAGTTGTTTGCAGCACTGGCTTCAGAGATGAGATTTTTGCCAAGACCAACCAGTAAATACAGTATGGCTGCTAAAGTTGGAGGCTGAGGTTGCTGTGGTAGTAATTCAACTAAAAAAGGAAAAAGTAAACTTCTTTACTAGGCTATGCTATACAGAAAATAAGGATTAAGCACAATTTTGTATACTGGATAAGTAAGATCCCTAGCTCTTTATCCTTATTCAGCTCTAGAATACCAACAGACATGTATATTGGGTGGGATGTTGGAGGATCCTTCTGTGGAAAAATTAAATGACTTCTGAGAGAAACGACATTTGAGGATCACCACCAAAAAAGCCAACTGGCCCTCAGTCCCTCTCAGTGAAGTGTCCCAGTCAATAAGTCCTGCCCATGTACACGAATATTCCAAACAGGTTTTTTTTTTTTTTTTGAGACAGAGTCTCACTCTGTTGCCCTGGCTAGAGTGCCGTGGCGTCATCCTAGCTCACAGCAACCTCAAACTCCTGGGCTCAAGCAATCTTTCTGCCTCAGCCTCCCGAGTAGCTGGGACTACAGGCATGCGCCACCATGCCCGGCTAATTTTTTCTATATATTTTTAGTTGTCCAATTAACTTCTTTCTAATTTTAGTAGAGACGGGGTCTCACTCTTGCTCAGGCTGGTTTCGAACTCCTGAGCTCAAACAATCCACCCACCTCGGCCTCCCAGAGAGCTAGGATTACAGGCGTGAGCCACCGCGCCCGGCTCCAAACAGGTTTTGAGTGCTTCACTTTTAAATAGGGACAGCCAGATATTACCAGAAATTTGATTATGAAAGGTTACTCTAAACAAAAAGTAACTCTCATGAATCAGAAAATTTCCAAGAACTAATATCCTCAGATAAGAGAAGACGTATTCAAGAAACTGGAAGCCAGACATGGTGGCTTATGCCTGTAATCCCAGCATTTTGGGAGGCTGAGGTGGGAGGATTGCTTGAGCCTGGGAGTTCAAGGTTGCAGTCAGCTATGATTGTGCCATTGCACTCCAGTTTGGGCAGCAGCAGGAGACCCTGCAGGGAAAAAAAAAATACAAACAAAAAACCCCATGAAACTAGAGCAAGATATGAAATTAAAATGTGAATGAATGGTTAAAAGACAAGGAAATGTTTTAGAACAGAAATCAAAAATAGAGGGAAAAAAATAACGTTGAATCCATTCAGGAGGTTTGACATGCAACCAAAAGGAGTTCTGGGAAGAAAACAGAAAACCGGGGAGTGGGTGGAATTTATTTTTAAAATACAAGAAAACTTCCTTGAAGAAATGATGAGTATTAAGATTGAAAAAAGCTATTATTGAATTAACACTTTAATAAAAAGAGACCCATTCCAAGTCATACCACCATGAAATTTTAAGACACCAGGCAGAATATTCTAAAAATTACCAATTGGCAAAAGAATTGGGACTAATACTAGCTTTAGATTCTTAATAGCAATGTTGGAAATCAGTGGTCAATTGGGAATTGGGGTGCTGCCTTCAAAAGTTTGGGTAAATTATACATCCAACTACACTGTCATTGCTGACAATAGAATAAAGGTATTTTTAGATGGGCAAGTTCTCAAAAGATTATCTTATGTACCAGTTCTTAGAAAGCTACTTGATACACTTCATCAGAACATTAAATCAAGACAGAGTATGATGTACTGCCTAAAAATGGGATCGAACACAAGAGTGAGATAAAGTGAAGTTCCAGGATGATAGCTGTGAAGCCACTGGGCAGCCAGTCTAGACTGATGGTCAGAAGGCGAGACCTGAGTATGTGACAGGCTGGACATCTTACAGCGCTATGGAGGATGTGAGAAGACTTAAACAATAGAAGAAAATCAGGCAGATGGAAAACAGTTATCAGGAACAACAAATCATACAAGAAAGGGAATACTCCCTGAACCAAGTACGTGTATATTACAATGTCATCATAATAATGGAAACATGGAAATGACAGCAAAAAAAAAAAAAAATGAGATGAGTTCTATTGACAAAGAAAAAGGGGTCTGTGAGCTAAAATCCTCAACATAATATAAAGTTAATACTTAATGTCTCTACTGATGAATCAAAAATGCATATTGGAAACATGGAGATAAACCAGGCAGGGAAAGACTCTGCCTTAATTTTCTCATTTATAAGATGGAAATAGGCTGGGCATAGTGGTTCACGCCTGTAATCCTAGCATTTTGGGAGGCCGAGGCAGGAGGATCGCTTGAGGCGAGGAGTTGGAGACCAGCCTGGCCAATAGCGAGACCTAGTCTCTACCAAAAATTAGCTGGGTGTGGCGATGCACGCCTGTAGTCCCAGGTACTGGGGAGGCTGAGGCAGGAGGATCGATTGAGCCCCAGAGTGTGAGGTTGCTGTGAGCTGTGATACCAGTGCACTCTAGCCAGGGCAACAGAACGAGACCCTGTCTCCAAAATATAAAAAATAAATAGGAGTCCTGTATTTTATCTGTCAGTCCTAGAGATGGTTGCAGGCTGGTGCAGCCAAAGCTGTTGTGGAAGCAGCTGCAGGTGAGGGAAGTTTGGTGCAGCTAGGGCAGGTCCTGAGGACCACTGAGGGTAGTGCCACTGGGTCTTCCACACAGTGACCCACTGGCTGCCACATGAAATGAAAAAGAGAAGAGAACAGAACTCAAGAAGGAAGTGCCTTCAGTCCACTATTACCCAGCATTGTTCCTCAACTACCTTCTATTGAGAAAGCCTAACATCAAGCCAACTAGCGAAGGAGAAACATTTCACAAAACAAGGAAAAGAAGGGCAAATTGGGGGCTGAGAGAATCCCTCCCCAATGCCTTTTCCCTACTCTTTGCTTTCAAGTCGCTACTTAAATCACTTCCTCTGAGACCTTCCTTTATTATCCCACAATCTAAATCCGTAGGTTCTCAAACCATCTTATACTTTTTCTTTATAACATTCGTCATAATATTAGTTATATTTAATTATTCATGTGATTATTTCTTTAAAACATGCTTCCCACTCAACTACTAGTGACTTTTTTTTTTTAATCAAAACAGTCTCGCTCTGTCACCCTGGGTAGAGTGCAGTGGTGTCACTGTAGCTCACTGCAACCTCAAACTCCTGGGCTAAAGTAATCCTCCTGCCTCAGCCTCCAGAGTAGCTGGGACTACAGGCGCACCACGACATCCGGCTAATTTTTCTATTTCTAGGAGGGACTAATTTTTCTATTTTTAGTAGAGATGGGATCTCACTCTTGCTCAGGCTGGTCTCGAACTCCTGAGCTCAAGCAATCCTCTCACCTCGATCTCCCAGAGTGCTAGGATTACAGGCGTGAGCCACCTCATCCAGCCTATTTATTAATTTTTAGACAGAGTCTCACTGTCGCCTGGGCTGGAGTGCAGTGGCATCAGCCTAGCTCACAGCAACCTCAAACTCCGGGGGGTCAAGCTATGCTCCTGCCTCAGCCTCTCGAGTAGCTGGAACTATAGGCATACGCCACCCCATGTCCAGCCAATTTTTCTATTTTTTTAGTAGAAACAGGGTCTTGCTCTTGCTCAGGCTGGTTTCAAACTCCTGACCTCAAGCGATCCTCCCAGCTCGACCTCCCAGAGCGCTAGGATTACAGGCATGAGCCATGTGCCCAGCCAAGAAGTTAAAAGTTTTAAATGCCAGCCTGTGCTCCAAAACCTTCAGCACTTCTACTTCCAACCACTGTGGGTATACAACCTGAAGAACTACAAAACCCATCGGGTCCTGGAGCAGGTGGAACTTGTGCTCTATGGTCTGTTGGGAAATGTAGTCCTCTCGTCCCCTTCTGCCCCCCCAGACTCCTTCCTACCTCTTTCTCACCACACATCACCTGAGTTTGCCCACAAAGTAGGCCCCATTCCGAGATAGGTCTGTGGAGTCCATGGAGATGAGGTAATTCGAGGTTTTGCTCCTTTTTCTCTTTCGCCCAGCCAGGAGGAGGTGCTGAGGATGGGAGGAACAGCCCATCAGAATGGATTTCTGGCAGCTGGCTCCAGTTAGGAGTCCAAAGATAAGGAAACCCAATATCCCGTGACTAAAGAGCAGGTGACAACACAGCAAGCATCCCATGGTTTGCTGGGAGACGTGGTTCTCACTGAAGGAAGTTATCAGCTGGGTCCTAAAGTGGAGCTTCACATCTTAACATCTCCCCCTTATTCCTTCTGCCGGTGGGTCTGGGGTTGGGGCTTGGGCCACCCAGGGAAGAGCCTGAATGTGACAGGCAGAGCCTGGCTTTGGAGATGGGGAGCAGCCTCTCTTGCAACACTGCAGCAGGACTTTCGTAGGTCTTTCATCTAGGAAAAGTGGGTCTGGCTCTGATTAGGGAAAAAGCCTCTTCCTGGGAGAGAGAAAGTATGCTGAGGAGGCCACACTGAAGGATGTGGCTTGACTTTGGAATGGAAAATCCGTGAGGGGCGGGCCTTGGTTCCATGGCGGGGCTTATTCCAGGATTGGTGGGATGTGATAGCAAAGAAGGCTCAGTGCGGTCCAGGCTTGGACCAATAAAGAAAGGACCAATAATACACCTCCAGGGGGTATAAGGGGTGGGGGTTTGGATCCCTGAGAGGGCGTGGCCTGACTGTGAGAAAGGCGGGCCCAACTCTGGAGCGCACAGGGCTCGGATATCGGACCGGACCGGTAAGGCCAAAGCTACTGGGCTCTGTAAGGAGAAGATTCTAGTTCTGGTAAGGGCAGGACTTGGTATTGGAATTGACAGGTCCTAGCCGTATGAGGCTGTGAAGCCTCAGGCCCAAATGGGTTGGACCGCACCTTCCGGCCGTCGGGCGCCTCCAGGAAGAGGAAGTAGGAAGGGAACATGCCCTTGTCTACTCCGTGCTTGTTGCGACTGATGAGGCACTGCAACTTGAGGCCCGGGAACAGCGGCCGCAACACATACGCCTCCATGGACTCGCCCAGGTGACTGCCTGGGGTGCCGGGTGCCGGGCAGGCCACGCCCCACACATCAATGCTGCCTGTGCCAACTCTGCCTTCCAGGGCCTTGGACACCTCCTGGTTGGCTGCTGCTGGGGAGTTGGTCTCTGCAGACTCTGACTCCGCTTTCTTCTCTTCCAGGTCTTCAGCCTAGCCCATGCACCAAATTCAAAGTTGAGGGACATTCACACAAAATCAGATTTTAAAAAAAACAAAGTTGTGGGACAGCTGGCCCCAGCCTTGCCAACCACTGACTGGCCTTGCCAGTTCAGGGATATGCCTTCCCAGCCCACGTTTTCTTTTTGATCAAACATCTCCGTCAGCTCACCCACAAGCCCGCATCTGTGATTGGCCAGCTCTATTTGCTTTCTTCTGCAGCCACACCCACCTACTGATTGGAAAATTTCTCTGTGAACACTGCCCATTCCTCCAAACGGTGTTGATTTGGTCTGGATAACATAACAGAGCCCAGATCTACCCCAAGCAAAGCCCTCTACTGCACCTTCACCAGCACCTGTGTAAGTGCTGATTGACCCTTCTCTGTCAATGCTCTGCTCCTTTCAAAGGTCATGGGCTGCATTTTAATGGCCACGCCCACATCAAGTCAAATCCTATGATTTGATAAATGGCACTCACACACAGCCTCTGCTAGCCCGATCACAGGCTGTGGGTGGTTGTGTGCACCAATAAAAGGAAATTCAGGCTGCAGAATTTTAGCCCCACCCTCCCTAGAGGTCCTAGGCTAGCCCTCCTCTTACATCCTTAGTAGCTGTTCCTCTCTCCACCTGGTGGGAGGTCAAGTTTTCAGGTCCCAGGTCATCATCCATTCCAGGGTTTGTTCCCAGGTCACCATCCATTCCAGGATTTGGTCCCAGGTCACTGTCCATTCCAGGATTTAGTCCCAGGTCACCATCCATTCCAGGGTTTGGTCCCAGGTCACTGTCCATTCCAGGGTTTGGTCCCACATTGGGCACCTTGAATTCATCTCCAACATCCTGGGATTCACTCTTCTCCTTCACACTGGCCCCTAAGTGGTGGAAGAAACCCAGGACAGAGCTCAGGACACCTAGGTCACAGGAGTTTGGGACAAAGTCATCAGTGCTAGCTAAAGAAGGCTAGAACTCAGTCCCTACTCATCACTGAGCACCCTTACTTGCCACATCCTCCTCCTCCCCTTGTGCATGGGAGTCTACAGGGGCGAGGAGTTCCTGACTCCCTAAGGACAGGGAGCGGTTAGAGTCTTTCCCTTTTCTTTGTCCCAGAGAAAGCAAGGGAGAGACTGAGGGACTAAGATGGGGGAAGTGGAATTTGGGGTGATAATTAAGAGTTCTGTCATTGAAATCATTGGCTATGTCATGAGAATAAAAGGAAATGTTATCGCAATGAAAAGTATAAGGGAATAAAAAAGAATGAAGTACTGATAATACTACAACACGGATGAACCTTAAAAACGTTCTAAGTGAAAGAAGCCAGACTCAAAAGACCACATATTGTCTGATTCCATGTATATGAGATATCCAAAACAGGCAAATCTACAAAGACACAACTTAGATTAGTAGATGCTGGGGGCCAGAGGGAAATGGAAGGGGGGCAACTGCTAAATGGTACAGGGTTTCTTTTGGGGGTGGTAAAAGTGTTCCAAAATTGATTGTGGTGATGGTTGCACAATTCTGTAAAAACAGTCAGCCTCCACTATCTGAAGGTTCCATATCCATGGGTTCAGCCATTCACTGACAAAAAATATTTGGGGAAAAAATTTTTTTAAATAACAAGACAACAAATAATAATACAAATTTTAAAAATATTGCATTACTGATCATTGGAATAAGAAAAAAATATTGGATATTATAAGTAGTCTATAGATGATATATATATATATTTTTTTCTTTTAGAGAAGGGGTCTCACTCCGTGGCCCAGGCTGAAGTGCAGTGGCCTGGTCATAGCTCACTGTAACCTCAAACTCCTGAGTTCAAGTGATCCTTCTGCCTCAGCCTCCTGAGTCACTGGGACTACAGATCCAAGCTGCCACACCCAGCAAAAGACTATTTAAAGTATATGTGAATATGTGGGTAGGTTATGTGCAAATACTACACTATTTTATATCAGGGACTTGAGCATCTGAAGATTTTAGTATCTGCAGGGGTCCTAGAACCAAAGTCCTGCAGATACAGAGGGATGACTGTATCCTAAAACTCATGGAATTGTAAACTTTAATTTTTTAATTTTTTTGAGCCCTGTTGCCTGGGCTAGAGTGCCATGCCGGCAGCCTAGCTCACAGCAACCTCAAACTCCTGGGCTCAAGTGATCCTTCTGTCTCAGTCTCCCAAGTAGCTGGAACTACAGGCATGCACGGCTAATTTTTTCTATACATTTTTAGTTCTCCATCTAATTTCTTTCTATTTTTAGTACAGACGGGGTCTCACTCTTGCTCAGGCTGGTCTGGAACTCCTGAGCTCAAGCGAGCTTCCTGCCTCGGCCTCCCAGAGTGCGAGGATTACAGGCATGAGCCACCTCCCCCCCCAGCCAATTGTAAACTTTAAATGAGTAAATCATATAGTATGTGAATTATGACTCAATAAAGCTGTTACCATTAAAAGGGAAGGATTTGACCCAAGAACCAGGGGAGCAGATATCACCCCGAACTCCCCCAAAATTACCAGGTCCTTGGCTGGCCAGCCAACCCCTTCGTCGAGTTCTGGGAGGCTGTTTATCAGGTGTCGGAGACACAAAAACATCCTCCAGGCAGAATTCCTCCAACTCGGAATCAGAACCATCTGGTAGTCCGGATTGGGAGAGGGGCTGAAGACCGGGACTCCTGAGCACTGGGGAAGGAAGGGCTGGAGACTCAGATCCTTGGATGCTGGAGAAGGAGGCGGCTCAGGACCTGAACTCCTTGCTGTGAGGAAGGAGGGGCTGGGGTCCTGGACTGCTGAGTCCTTTGGAGAGCAAAAATTAAGGTCCCAGACTCCTGGGTTCCAGTGGGAGCGGTTCTGGGATATAGGCAGTCCAAGGACTCCAGTTTACCTGCTTCTGTCGGGGATGCCAAGAGACCGCGCTCGCCACTGCCATCTCCACCACAGGTCACCCTGCGTGGGACGCTGCAGGCACCACAGCTCAGATGTGCCTCTGTCACGCTCTCCTGGAAGACAGGGTTCTCAAGGCCTGGAAGAAGGTGCGGGGAGGTGCATTAAAAACAATCTACACATTCTGGTCCTAAGCAAAGGAAAGGAAATCTGCCCCTTCATTCACTGGGCTCCCAGATAAGGTCCCCAATTCGCTGACCACCCAAATCTCCAATACTCACCCAGAGCCCAAACTCCATCCTAAGGATCAAACAAGCACAGCTGCTATTTTTGTTTTTTTCCCCTATTTTTCCCAGGCTGGTCTGGAACTATTGGGCTCAAACGATCCTCCTGCCTCAGCCTCCCAAGTAGCTAGGATTACAGGCGTGTCCCCCGTCACCTGGCCCTTCTCTCATTAAATTGTTGTGGGATTAAACAATCCCATGCCAGACACGTCTCTAAATCACTTTAGCCCCACTCGCCCGGCTCTACCTGGCCCCACCCAGGACTCCCTGGACCCCGCCTCCGCAATCTCTGGGCGGTCCCCAGCTCCCCTGTGCTCCACATCCAAGCTCTGCCAAGTCTGAACACAGATTCTCTCGGGCCCCGCACCCATTGTACCGTGTCCAAACCCCGCGCTCTCTCTAGCCCCGCCCCGAACCGCACAAGCGCCGCCCCCGGAACCCACAGCCGCAGCTCTCAAACTCTCCAGGGATTCGGCCAGGGCCCGCCCCCATCCACTACCAAGTCCCCGCCCTAGGGCTTCACTAGGCTCCACCCCTCTGACTCTACTAGGCCCCGCCCACAAGCTCCCACAGACCCCTCTCCAGACTAATGACGAATTCTGGGAGCCTTTGCTGAGCGCTATCACTCCGGAGGTGCTTCTCCGACCGCCACAGTCGCCGGAGCCGCAGGGAAGCATCAGGATTGGCCTGAACCATGAGGGGTTCTTGGCGCTTCCGTCGTTGCTTCTTCTCAAACAGCCGCCACTGTGGGAGCAGGAGAAGGGGGGCGTGGGGGCCAGGAGCAAGAGCCTGGATCGGTGGGAGAGTTCGTGAACCCCTTCCTCCACTGGGTCCCAGGTGTCTAGGCCCCGGGTCTGTCAGCTCCTCCACCCTCAGATCCAAGAGTCCTGGCACCAACCCCCTCCTTCCCTGGATCTGGGAGTCCTACCCTCTGGAACTCTTGTTCCTTAGAAATTCTAGATTGTCATCACCAGGGTTTATTTGCTCCTTTAGGATCCTGATGTCTTATTTTCTCATTTCCCAACTTGAAGTCCAGAGAGAGCTAACATGGGCTGGGAGTCCTAGAGCAAGTCCTAGGAAGCCCAGAGGACGGAAGAGTGGGGGTGGCAAGATTCCTGGGCATAGTACCTGCTGTTCCAGTTTCTGCAGTCTCAAGGCGGCAAGCTCTTCCACCAGGATGCTGAGAGAGATGCAGGCTCATGGTAACAGCAAGCAGGGCACCTAGGTTGCTCAAGAACCTCTCCTTCCGTCCTCCTTCCCCTGCCCAGCTTGAGTTCTGAGCACATGTGAGGTCATGGAAGGTGCAGAGCCGGAGACTGCTCCACCAGTTCTGAAGCTCTTTCAGCACTGGCCCGTTCAGAAGCCACGAGTCAGAGATCTCAGGCCCCTCCTGTCTCAGGACTCAGGAGTTGGGAGCCCCCAGGCCCTCTTCTTTCAGACCCAGACATCTTCACCCTAGCCCCCTCTCTTTAGGACACAGGAGTCCAGGTCCCCTACCCTTTCCTGCAAGGCTAATGGTGCTGAACCAGCAAACATGGTTATGAGGCCAGAGCTGAGTGCCTGGGGGCATAATTAAGCTTTAAGCACCCCCTTCCACCTCCACTCCCCACCCCTGCCCATCTGTTTGCCCACTCACTCTTTCTTCCATGTCTCATTCTCCTCAGACATTCTGTAGAAGCAAAAATAAGGAGTCAGGATCCAGAACCAACATCCCAATGGACCCTGCTCGCCAACATCTGACCCTAAGCTTTAAATGTTCTCCTGGACCCAGGTAGCCCAAATCCTAGCACCACTCCTGTTGGGACCCAGTACCCTGTTTCCAGCTTTCCTCACTATCGGGACCAGAAATCCAGTTCTCTTTCCCCCAAATACCTAACCCCTGCACCCAGGCATCAGAACTCAGGACTATGGCCCCACACACCCAATCCCTAGTGGCCCAGACCTCCAGCACCCACCTGCCTGGGATCCTGGAGACTCCTCTTTCCCTCGTGCCTGGTGCCCGGAGAGGCTGCTCCCTTGCTCACATTGAAGCCTCGGTGCCTTGCCTCTCTGGCCAATCTCTAAACATACCTCTCTTTGGAAGCTGGGGACCTAGTCTCTGGGAAGTAGATAGGAGAGAAAAAAAAAGGGCTCGGAGAGAAGGGGGATTCCCACTGGGACCTGCCCTGGTCCCCTCCCTCCTGGCTCCCCCACGCTCCACTTCCAACAAAGCAATGACTCCTGGCCCGCTGCAGCCAAGGCAACCCTGCTCCAGCGGTTCTGAATTGGAATGACATGTGGGTATTCCTTAAAGGTACCCGAAAAAGACTGCCTCGCAGTCTCATTCTACACATCTTGCTTGCAAGAAACTTATGAGGTGGATTTTGCAATTGTTACTGAGCTGTAACTTGCAGACACTTCTTCAGGGGAAAGTAAATAGGAAAACCACAACTCCGGTGCTGACGCCTGTAATCCTGTCACTCTGAGAGGCACGGCGCCTGCGGAAGTGGACGCACGTTCCCTGGGCCTGCAGGGAATTGTAGTTCTCCTTGAAAGTCTCCGCCCACTTTTTGCCCAAAAGGCAGGAAATGCGGCGTCAAGAGGTTGGACTTTCGAGAAAAGAGGCGAAGTTTTCGAGAAAAGACGAGCGACTTCGGCAAGGGGCGGGGCCGCCAGACGTGGATGAAGGGGCTCAGAGCCATCGTGGACCAATCAAATTTCTGGGGCGGGCCCTCTGTGGGAAAGTAGGCATGGCCTAAGGGGGAAATCGCCGGGAACGCACCGGAGGTCCTTGCCCGGGAAAACGCCCTCTGCGGTGGAGGAGAGGTGAGGGCCCGGGGTTCCAGACTCGTGGGTGCTGGGGAGGATGGGAGCCAGAGGGCTGGAAGACTGGTTCCCGGGGGAGGATGAGCCGGATGCCAGTACTTCTAGGTCCTGGGAAAATAAGATTCGGGGACCTGGACTCTTGGGTCTGTGGGAGATGGAGGCCGAGCTCCTGGATTCCCGAGTCCGAGGGAGGAGGGTGTTAGAAGCCAGGACTCCTGGGTCGAAGGAAGGGAAGACTGGAGTCCTGGAATCTTGGGTCCCGGGTAACGAAATGCTTTGTGTCTTGATTCTTGGAAGTGGGGTCGGCGCTGGGGACCCAGACTTCTGGGTCCAGGGGAGGAAGAGGCTTGGGACACACTTAATCCGATATTCACCTCTCCGTCCCTCACAGACCACGCCGCCATGCCTCCCTCTGGATCCCGTGGAGCCCTGCTCCTGCCACCGCTCCTGCTGCTGCTGCTGCGCTCTGTGCTGGCCGTACCCCTGGAGCGGGGGGCGCCCAATAGGGAGGAGAGTCCTGCGACCGAGAGCCCTGTGAGTGGCCCTGCCCTGCTCTCCAGCCAGGTGTTTGCAGTGGTACTGCAATTCCTGCGGACCCTTGTGGCCCTTGGGTGGATACTCCAGTGACTTCCTGGCCCCACGTTTGTGGCTTCTCGTTTGCCTGACATTCTTTGCAGTACCAGGGGTTTGATTTGATGAAAAACTGGGGATCCATGACTCTGAGATGTGGAAAATCTGCATCACTCCCCACCTATACTCCTCTGTTGTTTTAAGATCCTCCCACCAGGCCAGGCGTGGTGGCTGACGCCTGTAAGTCTGTCACTCTGGGAGGCCGAGGCAGGTCCATCATTTGAGCTCAGGAGTTCGAGACCAGCCTGAGCAAGAGCGAAACCCCATCTCTACTAAAACAATAGAAAGAAATTAACCGGACAACTAAAAATATATATGTATAAAAATTAGCTGGGCATGGTGGCCCATGCCTGTAGTCCCAGCTACTCAGGAGGCTGAGGCAGGAGGATCGCCTGAGCCCAGGAGTTGGAGGTTGCTGTGAGCTAGGCTGACACCACGACACTGTAGCCCGGGCAACAGAGTGAGACTCTGTCTCAAAAAAAAAAAAAGAAAGAAAGAAAGATCCTCCCCACCCAAGAAGGAATCTGGAAACAAAAAAACAGAACTACATTTCCCAGTAGCACCATTAGCAGTTGATGTTAGCTAACTGGGGGTTTCCTTAGTTCATGGTGCTCATGGGAGTTGTAGTTTATAAAAGGACATGTGAACTGTTAATTCCAGCATATGTTTATGGAACTCTATGAAACCTTTGGTCCTAGAGGATTTAAAACTTCACAGATGTTCAAGGCCAGTCCTCTGCTTTGTGGCCTGAATCTTCTTATAGCTTTTGGTAGGAGAGGGCTGGTCATTACCTCCTGGACAGATCATTCCATGATCTAACTTCCCACCCAGGAAGTTAGGCCTCTATTCTGTGAAATCATTGCAGACATAGACGGGCACATTGAGACCCCTTTTCCTTCATTCATTCCACACATTACTTGAGCATCTTCTATGAGCCAGGCACAGTGCTAGGTGCTGGGACACAGGCATGTGCAAGCTCCATGCCCTCACAGACTAGCCCAGCGTGCTGGGAGATGAAAGACAAAGGGCAGGGCTCTATGAGAGTGAACACCAGAGGTGACAGTCAGCCTGGGCAAGGGCCTCGGTTGGAGAGAGCAGATTGAGTTGAGGGACTTCATGGAGGCTGGTGTGGCTGGAGCAGAGAGAGGGGGAGGGGGTGGGAGATCATGGGGGATCTTGTGGGGCTTGGTAGAGAATATGTTCTTTATTCCAAGGCTAATAAAAAGCACAGAAGATTATAAACATCAATAACAACGACAATCATAACACTCACAGCCCCTGCTAAGTTCCAGGCACTGTGTTAAATATTTTAAAATGTTAATTCATCTAATCCTCACAGCAGCCCTGTGAGGTGGGGACTCATTAACCTTAAAGTAAGGTTAATGAGTAAACTGAGGCACAGACAGGTTTAGCCACTTGCCCAAGAACTAGGGCTGCTAGATTTAGCAAATAAAAATGCAAGACATCCAGTTAAATTTGAATGTCAGATAACGGATAATTATTAGTATAACTGTGCCCCACACAATATACTAAAAGTTATTTGTTGTTTTTCTGAAATCTAAATTTACTGGGTGTCTGGGAGTTCCTACCAAAGTCACACAGCTAGTAAGTGCAGATTTGGGTTTCCAGTTTACTGTGCTTGGCTGAATAATGTCCCCAGATGTGTCCACATTCTAATCCTCGACCTGTGAAGTAATGCTGGGTTATCCAGGTGAGCCCAATATAATCACAAGGGTCTTTAGAAGAGGGAAGCAGAACAGTCAGAGAAGGAGACATGACAGAAGAAACAAAGGTCAGAGCCAAGGTTTGTTAGGTGGCCTCTAGAAGCTGGCAAGGCAAGGAAACAGATTCTCCCCTGGGGCCTCCAGAAGGAACACAGCCCTGCAGACCCATTTTGGACTTCTGACCTCTAGAATTCTAAGTTTGTCATACTTTGTTATAGCAACAATAGGCAACTAACTAATACACCCATAATGGCATAGCTGGGTGCTGCATGACAAGTACCATGTCAACGATAAGGCTGCTGCCATCTATCAAGCACCGAATGTGTGCTGTTAACATATGTAATAATAGCTAGAGTGGGCTGAATATCTTCTATAGCAGTGGTGCCCAACATTTTTGGCACCAGGGACTGGTTTCATAGTAGATAATTTTTCCATGGAAGGTGGAGGGGGGATAGTTTGGGATTATTCAAGCGTGTTACATTTATTGTACACTTTATTTCTATTATTAGTACATTGTCAACCTCTCTGCTAATGATAATCTGTATTTGCAGCTGCTCCCCAGCACTAGCATCACCACTGCAGCTCCACCTCGGATCATCAGGCATTGGATTCTCATAAGGAGCGAACAACCTAGATCCCTCACGTGTGCAGTTTACAGTAGGGCTCATGCTCCTATGAGACTCTAACGCTGCCTCTGATCTGACAGGAGGCGGAGCTCAGGCGGTGATGCTAGCCATGGGGGTGGCTGTAAATACAGAACTGCCGCTCGCCTCCTGCTGTGCAGCCCACTTCGTGACAGGCCACGGATGGGTAGGACCACAGTTCTATAGCCTTACCGTTGTGCCAGGCAGTTTCTCTTTCTTTTCACCCCAGCTCCGGGAGGTACAGATTATATTGCCCATCTTACAAATACGAAGAGCAAGTCCCAGGGGGAGCAAAGTGCCACCCTGCCAGCTATGCGTGGCAGAGATAGGACCAGGAGGCCAGGGATTTTTGTCTGTCCTGTTCACTTGCTGTCTCCCCTGGAACAGGGCCTGGCATATGATAGAGGCTCAGTAAATGCTCGTTGAATGAGTGAATGAATGAATGAATGGATAGATGAATGAACGAAGGTATGTTTCACTGCCTCCCGACAAAGTGCGTCCACTCTGTGGGTGGTGTTGGGCTGGGTGTTCACCCATATGATTTTCATTGCATTTTGGCTACAGATGTGGGCACAGGTGACAGCTGTGGCCCAGAGGGTCAGGTGATCTGCCTGGGGTTACACCGCAGATGAACTTTGAACTGCAGTCTACTGGCTCTGGAGCCTTTGTCCCTGCTCCAGGCGAGGGTCCCTGGGTCCGTCAGTAGATGCCCAGGGAAGCAGGGCTGTTGTCCTGCCTGCAGGAAGGAGCTGGAGTTGGGGGGAGGCTGGGGCTGCTATGTCCGTCCTTGTCGCCCTAGGACACAGGCCTGTACTACCACCGGTACCTCCAGGAGGTCATCAACGTGCTGGAGACGGACGGGCACTTCCGGGAGAAGCTGCAGGCCGCCAACGCCGAGGACATCAAGGTGTGGCTGGGGCGGTGGACGGGGGTTGGGGGGTGAAAGGCAGAGTTTGGGAAAGGACCGAGTCCCCCTGGGGGCAACGTGCCTCCAGCCCTGCCCGGGTTCGAGATCACCAAAGAGAGACTCAGGGAGATGTCACTTTTGGGATCATGCAGCTGGGAAAGGATTTGGGAACCACAGAACTATGCGGTTAAGCACTTAGTCAGGCGGCAGGCTTCTGTTCTTGGCTCTTCCGCTTACCAGCCATGGGACCCGACCAGGTGCCTCAGTTTCCCCATTGGTAAAATGTGGGTCATAACCTGCCTTGTGGGCTTAGGTTTGGCTTATCCGAGGGAAGACATGGAAAGGGTTTCGAAGCGCGTGGTGGCAGCCCTTAGTACGTGTTCCGTGAAGGTTGACCAAGGGAGTGCCTGGTGCGGTTCCTTCTTTTTTTTTTTTTTTTTTTCCTCCTCCTTGGACCTTACTACCCTGGTGCGGTTCCTTCTGCAGAGGAGGGACGCAAAACGTGGCAGGCGCTGGCATCACTGCATCACTGTTGACTCTCATGTTCGGCCTCTAGAGGCACCATGGTTGTTCCCATTTCACAGAGGAGGACACTGAGGCCCCATGTCCTCCCTGTGTGTGCCCTTCCCGTGGCCCAGGTCTCACCCTGGCCCAGCTGAACCCAGAGCCCCAGCACCCTCCCCGCAGGCAGCATCCCCTCAGAAATGATGCAGGGAGTCCCCTTCGAGGGGGCTGCCTGCCCAGGTCCCTGTCCCCAACCCCATTCTGGTGCACGTTGGAATGTCCCACCTGAAGGAGCCACTCGACGTGTGAGCCCCAAGTCCTCCAACACCTCAGCCTAGGAGAGGCTCTGGGGTCTGGGACTGGACAGGAGGTGGCCCTGGTCCTCTTGGTCCTCCTGGCATTCCAGCAGCTCCTGTCTGTCCCTGTCCACCCAGCCCCTGACATTGGATGGACAGAGCCACTGAGCCCAGCCCCACCCATTGCCCAGGTGGTGAAACCGAGGACCAGGAGGCCACCCAGCTTGCCCAAGGTCACATACCTTGGAAATGACATCAGAAGCAGAGAGACGAGTTAGGCAGACAGGTTCTGGAGTGGGCAGTGTCAGGTTCCAATCTCTGCTCCACCTTACACTGTCCCGGGCAAGTGGCTGCACTTCTCTGTGCCTTGGTTTCCCTCTCTGGAAACAGGCCAGCTAATAGGACAGTTTCCCTATTGTGAGGGTGGTCGTGCAGGCCAGCGATAGTCCGTACTTCATGTACTCGGCCTGGCCCTGCATAAGCCCGTGATAAATGTCAGTTGTTGGTGGCAGTAATATCAGCCGCTGTTTTGAGATCCAGAGCAGGAAAAGGGGGTGATGAATCACTCGGGGAAGTGGCACCCAGGCCCCAGGACTCCTGCTTTGGGGAGACAGGACACCAACTTGGTCATCAGGCTGGAAACTGGCCTCCTATGCTGTCTGGGGCACTGGGCAGGCAGCTTCTCTTCCTGGGCGTCGGTTGTTCATCTGTAAAATGAAGCTGTGAGCCAGATTCGAGGGTGGACTCAGTAGGTGCTTGACCGACTGTTTTTATGGTGACTGTCACTTCAGTCACTTTGCCCTGCTGCCCTTGCACAGGCTGTGACCCGCCACGGGCTGAAGAAAGGGACATGAGTCACAAGTGACTGCCAGCAAAGCAACCACTGAGATAGCAGGGGCTGCCGAGGAGGCCCCAGCGAGGGGCCCAGTCCAGACTGACCAGCGAGAGAGGGCTCCTGGGGACAGGGTGCCCTGAGTGATGCTTGAGTCCCAAGTGGAGGTGTCCGTGCGGAAGCTGAACCGGGGCCGTTTCAGAGCTGTGTGCACAGCGAAGCACTCTAGTGCCTTCAGCCATCTGCTGGCGGCTCCCTGTGACTGACATAAAGACAGGGACACGGGGCCGGAGGAGGGGTGGGTGGGTGCCCGGTCTCGCAGGGCCTTGGGTGCTGAGCTGAGGGACTCTGTCCTGGGGACGCTGGGGAGCCATGGAGGCTGTGATCAGGAGAGGGACAGAGTTGGCTCTGATTGGGAACAGCCATAATCCAAGGGGATGATGGAGATAGCTCAGAGCAGACACTGTACTCGGTACCGTGTCGTTCGCGTGTGCGTGTGTGTGAGAGTTGGAGGTGAGTGGGTGTTGGGATTCTTCCCAAGGGAGATGCCATCTGCTTTGAGTTTTGAAGGGTAGTGAGGATCTGATTATGCTTGAAAGAGGTAGCTGGAGAGCATCCCAGGTAGTGGGGACAGCATGTGCAAAGGCCCTGAGGTAGAAAACAGAAGCTCGCGCCCAGTTAGCGTTGCTGGAACCAAACATGTGATTTGATGAGTGGTGAGAGATGGGGTTGCCGAGGTGGGCAGGGCCTCATATGCCAGGCTAAGGGTCCGAGACCGTGTCCTTCCTGGGGGCTCTAGGGAGCCAGTGAGGCTGTAGGCAGAGGAGAATCAGTGTAAGACTGGGGTTATCAGAAAGCTTGTAGAAGGTGCTAGAGAAGACAGCACAAGATAAGACCACCTAGCATGCCCCCTCCTAGCCCCCAGCCTGACCAGTGTCTCCTCTGTCTTGGCAGAGCGGGAAGTTGAGCCGAGAGCTGGACTTCGTCAGCCACCATGTCCGCACCAAGCTGGACGAGCTCAAGCGACAGGAGGTGTCTCGATTGCGGATGCTGCTCAAGGCCAAGATGGATGCCGAGCAGGAGCCCAGTGAGCAGGGGTGGGGCGGGGTGGGACGGGCCGGGTGGCCTCACTCTTGGCCTCCATGTGCTTTTTTGTTTTTTGTTTTTTGTTTTGTTTTTTTTTTTTGAGACAGAGTCTCACTCTGTTGCCCCGGGTAGAGTGCCGTGGCGTCAGCCTAGCTCACAGCAACCTCAAACTCCTGGGATTAAGCGATCCTCCTGCCTGAGCTCCCAAATAGCTGGGACTACAAGCATGTGCCACCATGCCCGGCTAATTTTTTCTGTATATATATATTTATAGTTGTCCAGATCATTTCTTTCTATTTTTCAGTAGAGACGGGGTCTCGCTCTTGCTCAGGCTGGTCTCGAACTCCTGAGCTTGTGTGATTCACCCGCCTCGGCCTCCCAGAGTGGTAGGATTACAGGCGTGAGCCACCACGCCCGGCCTTCTGTGTGGTTTTGTGCTGGGCCTCACTCTCCCCACTGTGCGACACGCATGGTGTATTCTTCCTAGCACAATTTAGTATGAACACTACTCTGTATTCTGTTTCCCTTTTTTATTTTTAAGAATCATGGTTATTTAAAATTTTGATAGCACCTTAAACTTACAGAAAAGTGGCAAGAGCAGTTTGTATCCCAAATACCCTTTACCCGGGTTCTCCAGCTGTTAACGTTGCTGCATTTGCTGTGTCATTCACATCTGAGAAGTCATTGCAGACACCACGTCCCCTGACCCCTTCATGGTCCAGCGTGATTTTCCTGAGAACAGCAACATACTCTTGCATAACCATAACACAGTCATCGAAATTGGAAGTTTCTCAGATTACACCATGTTTTTCCTTGTGTAGCTGTCTCCCCGCTACCCCCCAGCCCCGGTTAGAATGATGCTAATTTCTTAGCATTTGTATCTGAGACTATATTTCATAAGCACCATGCTCTAACCAACTGACCTAACTGGCCACCTTGAGACTATATTTTATAGACTAATGATTAAAAAAAAGTTTTGTTTTTTTTTTTTTAATGTGCCTGGAAAGACAGAGATTTGGACAGATTACAATTCCAAGACCCTCCTCCCCACCCATTTCTCTTCCCCATCTTCTGTCATGTTCCTAGATATGGTTTGTTGACGTGTGTGTTTGGACCATGTTATTTCTTTTAAGTACCTTTATTGAAAGGTAATTCAGGCCGGGCGCGGTAGCTCACGCCTGTAATCCTAGCACTCTGGGAGGCCGAGGGGCAGGAGAATCATTTGAGCTCAGGAGTTCGAGACCAGCCTGAGCAAGAGCGAGACCCCATCTCCACTAAAAGAAAAATAGAAAGAAATTAGCTGGAAAACTAAAAAAATATATAGAAAAAATTAGCTGGGCATGGTGACGCATGCCTGTAATCCCAGCTACTCGGGAGGCTGAGGCAGGAGGATCGCTTGAGCCCAGGAGTTTGAGGTTGCT
Organism: Avahi laniger; assembly: GCA_963575035.1. Classification (NCBI taxonomy): domain Eukaryota; kingdom Metazoa; phylum Chordata; class Mammalia; order Primates; family Indriidae; genus Avahi; species Avahi laniger. The sequence continues at coordinate 782 of CAUYSK010000417.1, read as the reverse complement.
GTGAGCTAGGCTGACGTCACGGCACTCTAGCCCGGGCAACAGAGTAAGACCCTGTCTCAAAAAAAAAAAAAAGAAAAAAAGTGTAATTCACTTACCATTTCACTCATTTGAAGTATACAATTCAGTGGTTTTTAGCATATTCCCATGTGCAATCATCACCAAAGTCAATTTTAGAACATTTGGTCACCCCCAAAAGAAACCTGCACCCTTAACTACCACCCTGTACTCCCCGTCTCCCCAGCCCCCGACAACCATTCATCTACTTCCCGTCTCTGTGAAGTTGCCTGTCCTGGATGTTTCATATAAATGAACCCCTGCACCACGTGGCCTTAGCGACGTGCTTCCCTGGTCCCTCCGTGCTGTGGCGTGTGTCTGCGCTTCGATCCTGTTCGTGGCTGAGTAGTGCTCCGTTGAGTGGCTGTGCCACATGTGATTTATCCATCAGGTGATGGACACTTGAGACGTTTGCACCTGTTAGCTGCTGTGAACCACGCTATTTTTTTTTTTTTATTTCAGCATATTATGGGGGTACAGATGTTTAGGTTACTATGTTTCCCTTGCCCCCCCCTCCCCTGAACCACGCTATTTTAACTATTCTAGCAGCTTTGTGGTACATTCTAGTGTGTTCTAGGACAGGTATTGTCCCAGAACAGAGTGTAAGAATGTGCCTCATTTCTTGAGATTGGCCCACAGCTTCTCCCTTAATCTCTTGACACCCCGTGAGGCTCCCGTGTTACAGATGGGGAGTGTGACCACCACGGCACAGGGCAGAGGCAGAACAG